>NQII01020515.1:0-11900 GCA_002778355.1 Clitarchus hookeri
CCCCAACATAATTGCTAATCACAAAAATAACAAATGGTTGAGTGAGAGAGCAATTTTGGCAGCTAAGAACAAAGACGTGGATGACTTAAATAAAGTAATTCAGAATCAAATCGTTGGTAATCGGCATTCATTTAAATCTATTGACTGTGTAATAAACGAAGACGAAGCCACCAACTATCCAACTGAATTTTTAAACTCATTGGATGTGCCTGGCTTACCACCGCACAATTTACAACTGATGGTTGGCTCGGTGGTAATAATGCTTAGAAATCTAAACCAACCAAAACTATGCAATGGAACGCGTTTCGTGATAAGAAAACTGATGATCAATGTGGTTCACGTGACGATACTCAAAGGAAAATTCAAAGTTGAGGAAGTTCTCATTCCGAGGATTCCTATGATCCCAACCGATATGCCCTTTGAGTTTAAACGACTTCAATTTCCGATTCGTATTGCATTCGCCATGACGATTAACACATCTCAAGGCCAATCCTTGAGTGTTTGTTGTCTGAATCTAGAAAATTCATGTTTTTCTCATGGTCAATTATATGTGGCATGTTCACGCGTCGGCAAACCATCGGCTTTATTTGTTCTTGTGCCTGATAACTAAACGAAAAATGTCGTATATCACAAGGTGCTTCACTGAAGAAAATTTACGCGAGTACAACCCATGCAGCAAACTACAGCTGACACGCCATTGAAATACTTGATTTTTGTACTTTCATTGATTTTTTATTTTCTTTATATATATTATCCTAATAAACTATTGAACTTAATAAATTTTGAGTAGTAATTTTATTTTACGTTAATAAAATCCTAAATAAAGCTAAACTAAAAGTTAACACGACATTCATTGACTGTTAGACGGTACGAAGACCGCCGGGTCGGCTAGTTACTTATAAATTAGATCAATTAAATAATTATATAGCACCAAGTTTTCCTTGTGATTCATTGTTTTAAAATGACTTAAATGAAATGGAATCTAATCTTATAAATTAATTTAATTTTTTTTATTTTACAAAAAAACCGTTAGGGGTAGCATTTTTCAATGTTGTCGTTCGGGCCGCTCATGGTAGTCACATTGAACATTTATGAGTGTATGGTAAACAAACTTCATGGTTCCAGGGTTCATTTGATTGGTAAATCAAGGTTGTAGGTTGTTTGGTTTTGATATTATATACCTTCAAATTTGGGTATTATTTTATACTCATATTCGAACATGCGTAATGAGGAGAGGTGTATNTTTGATATTATATACCTTCAAATTTGGGTATTATTTTATACTCATATTCGAACATGCGTAATGAGGAGAGGTGTATGCGGGTGTCTTTACTGTATTTCGTATTGTGGTATAAATCTGCATAGGGGTCTTGCATCTCGGGAATAAAACTGTGATTTTGGTCGCGTGATTCATAAAGAGTGAATGTTATTAACGCCTGCTCTAGTAGAGGTCGCACACAAGCACACACATGTTCGCGTGCCTCTTTTAATTAGGATTAGGTGACGTAGTAATGTGGCACGTCTCTGGAGGGGGATGGGAGGTGTTCTACCACTGTTCGGACATATTGCTTCATAACGGAGCGAGCCCACATTAATGTATAAATATACAGTAATGTTGTTTGCAGAAAGTAACATATTTTTATCGTTTTGTACTTTTGGTGAGTGTACGTTTACATTAGCATCTCCTCGCTGTTAGTTAAATATTTTACACCGTCAAACGTACTATACGTAATTATTTGCACGTGAGAAGAGTTTTGTGTACGGACGCTGGCACCTAGAGATATCACTGCACGTGGAGTAGCTATATAGACACTTTTTTCTGCTGGCATAAATTCTTAACATAGTGATTTTAAACTCAGTAGGAAATGTTGTTTAATGATGAGCATCTATGCCTTGTTGATGGGGAATTTACTGGATTATACACTGCGCATATCGCATACCGCGGGGGCAGGGAAATGGTTTTAACTCCGTTTTTGGGTTTTTCAACCCATGATTACTTTATACAACGCTTCATACGAATATGTATACGACATATGATTTTTTCCAACTTGTATTTGAAAGAAACAATTTGCTGTTCGGTCAAGCGTTTTGCTTCCTAGGGGGTTGGGTTTAAGGGGGTGAAGGTGGTGTGGGTTGCATTTGGTAATTAATTTTTTGTTAATATTTTTTCCACGAAACCTGCTCTTTGTATGCTTCTTTCTCGTGATAGATGTTTCCAACATGAGGTTTACAATATTTTTGATCTTGGCCTTTCGATTCGAATACCTGTCTTTTGTTGATTGGGGTTGGTTTTCCAAAGCTGAGTTCTAACAATACATTAAATTTTGTTGGTTGCGTGGTAATTTGGAGTCAACAGCGATGTTTTCCTCTATTTGAGCTAAAAATAGATGGTGCAGTCCTTCAGAATGCGATGGAATACAGTTTAGGCCTCCACGAAACCATTTATATTAAGATTCATAGAATCTTAGACGATTTTTTGGCGTGATAGACCTGTCACGATGGTAGGTGATCATCCAGACCCCTTAGTACTGCGGAAGTAAATTCGTACGCTGTGACAAAGGAGACTTAATACGTCGCAGTTTAGCAGGCGAAGGTCCAACACCTACGCAGATTTCCACATTTCTCTGCAAGTTATTGCTCCTGGCAAATGTCATGTCACAGTTCCAGCACTTATATTTCACAGGATCCGTAATCATCGAACTTCCATGCCTTTCTTCTATTGTAGAACATTTGGTGAATTTAAACACAGTGTTACAGTTGCGGTACTGCTACTGAGGTAACACCTTTGCAAATCAGATCGATTGCAGATATATAAATTTTAAACAAGCCGTTGCGGATAACTAATGTGCCTACTGTCCTCTACATGTGTGGAAAATAAATTTTAATGACGCTCTTAAAAGCTTTAATTGTGGATATGCGTTGACGTCTCGTTGACAGCAATCATTAGAGATGAATCCACAAACATGTGCAACATTACTAAGACAATAATAATACACACATGACTTACCCGGGATTAGAACTCAGAAAAACTCGTTAAATTAAGTTAGTATTCAATAAACTGCATTACAAAGGTAGGATATGGAAAATCAATTTCGCATGTAATCAGTCTGATGTTTTGAATGACAGAGTTCACTAAACTGAAATATATAAACGTCCATCATTTTGAAAATAAATGTCTGAGCCACTAAAACGCGTAATTTTACGTGGCCTACCACTACGCTACTGGTGTGAAAAATTGTGTTTAAATCGGTTGATTGGTCTCCTAAATATTGCCTAAAATCCTTATTTTCATAAACGGGGTTATCATAAACAATTATCTAAAAAGAGGCACTGTACACTATGTTCCTATTATATACAGTTCGAATAAACATTTAATTGAATTTGATTAAATTGATATACATGCAAAATATCAAAAAATTCATGTTGCCACCAACTTGAAAATCCGTGCCTGAACAAATTTAAATAATTTAACTTTGCATGGCCTTTTGTAGGTATGAAATATTTTGTGTAAATTAGTTGAATCGTTCTGGAAATATGGCAAAACGTTCGATTTACACATCTGGCACTATTTTGCAAAAATGCCAGCAGAATAGTATTTCTGTATGCATAATTTAAAGTTCTAATAAATACCGCTAGCAAAAACAATTTGGTTGAATTTTTTAAATATTTTATACATATAACATATGTATCTAAATTATTTAGATTAGCCCCATTATAAAATACCTGTCGCAACTAAAATATGTTAATTTACATGCCCTTTTGTAGCATTACTTGCGTGGAATTTTAGTACCAATCGTTGATTGGTCCTTAAGATATGGCATAAAACCTCAATTTTACATTTGACGATCTTCATAAATGAAGGATAAAAACATTGTGTATTAGCACATTCGACTATTTTCGAATATACAATTTAGAAAGTTAAATTACCATCTATTTCATGGTTTCGTATATATATTACACCAAGCTTAAATGTTTTAATGTCGCCATTTAGAAGATAAGAGGCTTTCACACTTAAAACATATAAATTATTATGGCTTATCACAATACAACTTCTTCGCCAAATTGGAAAGTAATCGGTTGATTGTTTCTCGAGATACCACACAAAAACATTATAATTTCATGGGGAGTTTTCTTTAAAATCGCCGAAAAATTAGGCTTTATAAGGACAAATTTGAATGATATAATAGATACTGTAGGCACACAAATGTTAAGTTGAAATTGGTTTTGCTGTTTCGTTGAGTAAACATTATAAGCTAAAATTTTAATATGGCTGCCATTTTGGAAATATGTTTCTGAAGCCTATCAGTTTACAGGGCCGGCCATCGTGGTTACTGTTTGCGAAATTTGGTAGAAATCTGTTGCTTTATTCTCGAGATATGACATCATTTTAATTTTTCATGTGATATTATTTAACCAAATGGTAGACAACAGAGACTTTGTATCGACACATCACATGGTTGTAATATGTACTGCCGGTATGAGTACTTACTTTGGAATTAATTATATGGTTTCGACTATATAGCATACAAAACTAAAATATTCATGTGCCGCCATTTTGAAAATAAGTGTCTGACACTAAAACATACTAGTTAACATCACCTGCCGCAGATCTACTTGTTTACCATTTTTATAAGAATTGGTCAATTGTTTACCAAGATATTGTATCAATTTTTTATTAATTCATGCACTATCTCACAAAATGGGGAACCAGATTTTACTATTTAGGCATATTTTTTTATTGTAATATAGTTACTCCTAGCATATAAGGTAATGTAGGATTTGATTACATAATTTCGAAGATACAGCATAAAATACCAAAATTGTTAGATGGCCGCCATTTTGAAAGTAAATCCCTGGCGTCGTCGAAAAACTACAAAAGTCATGTGTCCTTACTTAGTATTATACGTGTGTAATATTTCACACATTAAAAAATTGAATGGGAGTCTGACTATAGTGGTGCGATGAGGGATAACAGAATAAATATTAAATTGGAATGTTACTTTAATCGGCATTAAATTAACAAAAATTATTTCTTTTAAATCAGTTTTAAATAAAGTTTTTAATATAAAAATATATTGGTTGTAGTACAATTTAATTATTACTCAACATCTTACAACATTCATGTAGGTACATTGCGGATTAGAAAAAAAATTTAATGGGATGAAAATTACAGATTTTTCTATGTCTACAAAACAAGTATGAGTGTCAACAGCTCGCCTGGCGGCTAAACCGACATAATGGGCTGGTACCGACAGTTTTCTTGGCAGCGAAATAAAAAAAAAAAAAGAACCACCGTGGCATTGAAAGTATAAACCAATACGAAGGGTGCCGACAGCACCACCTACTCTAAAAAAAACAAATATGGCTGCTGCCTGTTGGTTGAATCGGCAGCTCACCAGGCAGCGATATCAGTAATAATAACCCTAGTGTCACCTATGCTTTAAAATTGGGATCCAAGATGACTTGTCGAGCACAGGGGGGATAGAAACTCCAGCAATGTAACCAAATGATAAAAGAAAAAAAATTAATTGGTGCCATCAGTTCGCCTGGCAACTATATACAGAAATTAGCACCGCTTGGCAGGTAAATCGGTCAGTAATACACTAGTGCCACCTAGATGTTCAAAATGTAAACAAATGACAAACGAAAAAACCAATATGGCATGTCGAGTGCAGACGATGGAATGGGGAAAGGGGAGGGGAGAGGTGGTGAACATGTCGAACGAATATGAGTAACCATTGGTAAGGAGGGAATGGGGAAACGATAATACAATGTGATTGATTGGAAGTGGGGTCAGTCGTTTGCTGGACGAGGTGCTGGAGGGACCTCCAAAAATATAGGTTAAAAAAATATATTCAAATAATTTTTGTATATTTTTACAGTATTTAATTATTTAAAATCTTGTTTAAATACTTTTTCGGGGAATTGTTAGAAATGTTTTGGGAATTTAAACACTAAGGTCACTGGAGTCAAGGTTAGAGGTCAAGGTTAGAGGTCAAGGTCAAGGTCACCTATATATAACTTGTCCTATTATATGGCCGCCTACCGACCGGAATAACAGAGCATTAACAGCTCCATCGCTCAACTGCTTTACTTTTATTCCAGAAGGAACTATTTCATTCTACTTGGGTGTTATTCCAACTACTTTGACAGCTATGGTGACTTGCGACCTCCATTAGAAATTCGTAGATATTTGCAGAACACGCACGTCAATTACAATAATGAAAACGATCAATTACCAAATACATTTAACTGTGGATATTTGTGTTTACATTTTATAAGTAGGGTATAAAAACCTAGTAATTCCTTACAAAATATTAGTAAGAAAAATGTCAATCACAATTATTCTAAGTGGAAATCCGTCTCAACTAAGCTCACTTTGCGTCTGACAAAGTTGCTAGATCGGTTACTGCTGTAACAATGGCAGGTTATCAAGATTTAAGTGAGTTTGAACGTGCTGTTATAGTCGGCGCACGAGAGATGGGACATAGCATCTCCGAGGTAGCAATAAAAGTAGGCTTTTCGCGTACGACCATTTCACGAGTGTACCGTGAATATCGGGAATCCGGTAAAACATCAAATATTCGACATCGCTGCGGCCGGAAAAAGATCGTGAACGAACGGGACAAACGACGACTGACGAGAATCATTAAACGTGACAGACGTTCAACCCTTTCTCAAATTTGCGCATATTTCAATACTGGGGCAACAACAAGTGCCAGCGTACCAACTATTCATCGAACTATCATGATATTGGCTTTCGAAGCCGAAGGCCCACTGGTGTACCATTGTTGACTGCACGAAACAAAGCGTAATTCCTCGCCTGTGCCTGCCAACACCGCCATTGGACTGTTGATGACTGGAAACACGTTGCCTGATCTGACGAGTCTCGTTTCCAATTGTATCGGGTGGATGGACGAGTACGGGTATGGAGACAACCTCATGAATCCATGGACCCTACATGTCAACAGGGGACTGTTGAAGTTGTTAGAGGCTCTGCTATAGTGTGGGGTGTGTGCAGTTGGCGTGGAATGGGACCCCTGATACGTCTAGATACGACTCTGATAGGTTACAGATACATAAGCATCCTGTCCGATCACCTGCACCCATTAATGTCCATTGTGGATTCCGACGGACGTGGACAATTCCAGCAGGACAATGCGACACCCCACACATCGAGAGTTGCTACGAGTGGCTCCAGAAACACTCTTCTGAGTTTAGACTCTTCCATTGGCCACCTAAATCACCAGACATGAACATTATTGAGAACATCTGGAATGCCTTGCAACATGCTGTTCAGAAGAGATATCCACCGCCTCGCACTCCTATGGATTTGTGGACTGCCCTGCTGGATTCATGGTGTGAATTGCCTCCTGCATACCTTTAGACATTAGTCGAGTCCATTCCATGTCGTCTTGCGGCACTTTTGCGTGCTCGCGGGGGCCCCACACTATATTAGGCAGGTGTACCAGTTTTTTTGGCTCTTCAGTGTATATGCAGCTTATCGTAGTGGGTCTTACATATTTCTGTCAGAAATAAGAATTCCTATTTAAAATCACACGATGTGTGTGTGTATATATATATACAATACTTTCAAAGTCGTCTACGCTGTTCTAAGGCACACCAAAATTAAGAGCAGATGGAAATAACCCGGTAACTATGTGTATAATTAGCGATGGTTTACTTCATCGGAAATATTGGATTGCCTATTTACTGAATGGTGTGTAAATTGATTAACCCCGAGAGAAGTTGGAGTTACCTCTACAATATAAAAGCATCTATATTACCTCAAAGTATGCTAACACATGTACGATGTATGGTTGGAATCACACTGATAATAAACATTACTCATAAGCCCAGGCTGTAAAAACGAACTTGTCATACCGCTGTTTATGGTACTGGGCTTTGCCGAAAATTATATACACGTTATAGTAAATGCTAAAAATGAGTTATTTATTTTATTAAGCAATACCCATTTAAATGCAATATCGGACATAGCTAATAACGAAGGTGTTAAGGAAATACCGCCTAATTTCGCCCAGGTTCCTAATTTCGCCCATCATAGCTTTGAACATAAGGAGGTCCTGCACTCTGTCCAGGGTGTCATGAAACGATGGCCCCGCGTGCCTGTAGTGGCCAGTATGACGGCGGAAGTGACAAATCGTGTTGTGTTTCACTATTGCATTTTCAAATACGTTTGAGAACAGAGAGTTTCTGAGTGGTCTTCGGAATTGTACTTACAAACCAGTAAAGGTATGTCGATATATTTTGTGAAATAATAAAACATGGTGGTTACAGTCATTATTCTTAAGGCAGTAGTTTTTATATGAATACAGCAACGTGTATATGCACAGTAGCCGCCATATTTAAACCACATGTTGTTCCTAATTTCGCCCATGTGTGTGTATCTTATTTCACCTCGGTCAAATAAGGCATGTGTGCGAAGTTAGGTACATATGTGAAATATGGACTAGGGTGTTATTAGGAGCTTGTCTGATTTTCTGCCAATATTTATACATGCAAGTTATATTATGGTTTGATATATATATATATATATATATATACAGAGCTCTTCATAACACACTACAAAGGTTTTCCGCACAACTATCCGTACTTGCGGGATATCAGTAACTTGGCAACCAAATTGTTGACTAAGCTAAAGTGTTTTGTTTTCTGCTGACAAGAAAATATTATACGTATTTTTTTTAAGTATGTTATGTATATACTGCTTATCTACCCGACACACTGTACCATAGAAGTCCCTTCTGTAATACAAAGTGGTTTTTATTTATTTACGACGAGCTAATTTATTAGTTACCACTGATGTAAGGGGGCGCGGCGATCGAGCGGCTAGAGCGTTCGCCTCCCACCAAGGCGATCCGGGTTCGATTCCCGGCTGGCCACCCGTATTTTTGCATGTGGGATTCGTGCCTGGAAGATGCCGTTGGTTGGCGGGTTTTCTCGGGAATCACGCACTTCTCCCACCCCTATAGTCTGAGCACTGCTCCATGTCGACCTCATGTCATGCCATGATGTGGAGGTTTTCTCGGGGTGCTACCATTTTCATCCCTCTCTTCCTGCATCACTGGCGTCTCATCCATTGTTCATGGTAGTCAGTTCCTCTGGCGGGAACAACACGAAGATGTGATTTTTACTCTGTTGTTGAATCATGAAACAATGTTATTGTCTGCTAATAAGTGAATTACGATCAACACAAAATTTTGCCCCAAAAACCTCCACACTAACTTTTTTCCTCATTCTGATGAAGATGTTACAAAAATAAAAAGATGAAGTTAAGAGTCTATGAGAATAGCTATTGGTGCTGTACTGGATAATCGGATGGGATTGCAGAAAGCTTCGAAGCAATTCAATGTACCTCATTCGACTTTGAAGGATTATGTTAAAAGGATGTGGCAGAAACTAAATCGAGGTGGTAATCGGACGAAAGCCAGTGCTTCCAAAAGAATTGAAAGAAGAATTAGTCCAATATGCAATCACGATGGAAAATAAATTCTATGGTTTAAGTGCAAATGACGTAAGGCGCATGGCTGACAACTTAGCTATTAGAAATTAAATAAACCGTCCATTTTCTCAGGGAAAAGGGGCAGCGTGCCAAAAAGGCTGAAGTCTTTCTTTAAACGCCACCCAAATATTTCACTCAGGAAACCACAGCATGTGCCAGAAGGCAGAATCTGTGCATTTACGCGAGAGGATGAAGACAAATTATTTTCTCTCTTAGAGCCAGAAATGACAAACATTTATTACTCACCTTTGATTAAACTGGCATCACAGTAGTTCAGCGTATTGTCGTCTTGTATGAGTGCGTCGGGTCAATATGTACCCCGAATGTTAGTATTTTCTAGGAAAAACATGAAGACGGAACTTTTCGACGGAGCACCTCCCGGGACTATTGCTTCATGTCATACATCTCCGTGGCATCAAGCGGACTCATTCACACAGTGGTGGGTCAATTTCATTCCCACTGTGAAACCTACAGTGTANCGGACTCATTCACACAGTGGTGGGTCAATTTCATTCCCACTGTTAAACCTACAGTGGACCAGCCAGTGCTTTTGATACGCGATTGCCACATCTCGCACACAAGGAACATCAAAGTTATAGACATGGCTCGAAACCATGCGGTGATAATTATTTGTTTGTTACCTCATTGCACACATAAAATGCAGCCACTTGATGTGGAGTTCATGAATCCGTTCAAGATGTATTACTCTCAGGCAATTGAAACTAGGTTAAAAACTACCCAGGTCGGGTAGTTACATTGGTGNTGGAGTTCATGAATCCGTTCAAGATGTATTACTCTCAGGCAATTGAAACTAGGTTAAAAACTACCCAGGTCGGGTACTGACACATTATCAAGTAGTTACATTGGCGGGTTCAGCATACACTCGTGCTGCTACAGTTGAAGTATCAGTGAACTGATTTAGAAAGACGGATTTTCCCATTCCAACCTCACGTATTAACAGATGACGATTTTGCTACATATAACTTTATGGTTGAAGTTTAAACAGTGCCAACAAACTCATTATTCGTGACACCATCTGACAATAGCCCTGTTCCATATTTCCAGCAACCAAGCACATCCCAACGTTGCCATAAAGGGTCTGCTTTTTTGNATCTGACAATAGCCCTGTTCCATATTTCCAGCAACCAAGCACATCCCAACGTTGCCATAAAGGGTCTGCTTTTTTTGGTGGCAGTTTCTCCCTATAAAAAGGAGCTGCTGAAGAGCATCAAGAAGAAATTCACAGGAGAGGACAAGAAGTAGGGGCAAATTCAGCAGAACGGACAACCAAGCCGTTCCATGCACATGTTTAGAAAAGGAAATGTTCTTCAAGTAGCAGTGAGAGTGAAGATGAAGAACATGCAGTGACTTATGTTTCTACGGAAAATGAATACAGTGACAATGATGCATAGTGTCAGTACAGTCATTACTTCTACACCTAAGACAGGAAAGGAGAGAGATGGTTCTAGTGTAGAAAATGTTATTCATGGTGACACGAACATTTTGCTAGTGATGCTGCATCTGATCCAAAGTTTATTTGTGCTATTTTCCTTAATGACTAGAAATGACTTAAAGAGGTACTCAGGTTGTTTTTCTCAGTGCATAAAATCTAATATTTTTTGTCTTATTTTAATAATTTAGTCAAAAAAATCATTAATGTAAATTATTACTTATAGTTTAATTTTTTAGTAAGTACGTATTTAATAGAACATTGTTCACATAATTTTAATATTGTACTGCCTGATGGGCGAAATTAGGACAACTTTTCTTCAGTGCTGTAAAATGTCGTGTCATGTATAATTATTTTTTATTTGTATATTTCTGAGCGAATATTGGTTTTCGTTTAAGGTACAGTTACAAGAAGGAATTATGTCACATTACACAGAAATCTGCATGATTTAGCAATTACCTTTCTTTTCCAATAGTTCTCTCTTAAAATTAGGCGAAATTAGGCAGACTTCCCTTACTATTGAACTTAGAAGCATATAATGGTTAATGCTTATTTTGGAAGTTAATATGCGTGAACGAGTAAAAATTTTAAAGTGTATTGAAGAAGGAAAAAATTTATATCTTGCATTAAGGTCGTGGGGCTTGGAAACTTACCTGCATTAACACCATCTGAAAAAGTGATTAGGAATAATGAAGACTTGATATTTATTTGCAACAAGTATTTCAATGATGAGGACATTTTTGTGTGTGGATCGGATCAAAAACATATTCTAAAAAGTATATGGTTTGGTAAAATAATAGATATACAGGAATGAATACTTGTTTATCTTTAAAAAAAATCTCATGAATTATATGGATATAAATCAGCATTAATTTCTGCAGGTTAAAATTCTAAACTGCTTCATAGGTCGTCAATACTGATTACCGA
>NQII01020516.1:0-13103 GCA_002778355.1 Clitarchus hookeri
TTATGTTTGTGTTTGTGCCTCAACGCGTCACTTCCGCCCATATATTCCTATACAATAGTTGTTTGTTTTAGTGAGTTCTACCACCCCTCAAAGTTTGTCCCATAATTTTAGAATCACTCTGTATGAAAATTTAAGCATAGTATGCTGTATCTNTCTACCACCCCTCAAAGTTTGTCCCATAATTTTAGAATCACTCTGTATGAAAATTTAAGCATAGTATGCCGTATCTACAAAACTACTAAACATATTTCAACTTAACTTTGTTTACTGGCTGTATCCATTTTAATCATAAAATGTGTGTTTACAGAGCCTCAATTCTTCGTCATATTGTAAGATAGCATTAAAAGAAATTATAAAGTTTTTATGTAATATCTCGAGAAACGATCGACGGGTTGCTATTACGTAAATTTGGCGAAGACGTTGTACTATAGTAGGCCATTATAATTTATATGTTTTAAGTGGGCCAGGCACTTATTTTCATAATGGTATCCATATGAACGTCTTAGCTTAGTATGCTATATCTACAAAAATTTTGAAATTATTTATAAATTACTTTGTATAGTGGCAGTTATTATGCAAGCATCAAAAGAGATATTACAGAAAATTATCTTTACCATTTAACAATATAACATTGCATGGCAAGTTAAGTTTTTATGTCCTATCTCGTGAAATAATTATATAATTTCCACCNCATTTAACAATATAACATTGCATGGCAAGTTAAGTTTTTATGTCCTATCTCGTGAAATAATTATATAATTTCCACGAAATAAATGCGACAAGGTTTACTTCAGTAGTCGATCTAAATTCATGTATTTCAAAGGGTTGGTCATATATTTTTTAAATAATAACTGCAAAAAAAATTTCGCTTTGGTCACATGTTTCAAGCAGTTTCAACCGAACATTATAGGCTCTCAGTGTCCATGACAATCATCAAATGTGTTAATAATTGTAATTTGTGTTAGCCATTTGTGAAGATCATCACATGAAAAAATTGAGCTTTTAAGTCATATCTCGGGGACCTGCCAACTGATCTCCACTAAATTTTACACGCAAGTAGTGCTATGGTAGCGCATGTAAATTGATTAGTTTTAGGTGAGGCAGGCCTTTTTTTAAATAGAGTTAATGTAAATCATTTAGATTAGTATGTTATATCTACTAAACAATTCAACAAAAGTCAACCAAATGTTGTACACTAATAGTATTGATTGAAAGCATCAATTATGCGTACAGGATCCTCTTTTTGGGTATTTTTTTTAGTTAGTACCAGGGGAGAAAATTTAATAATTTACTATAATTCAGGAATTGTTCATATATTGTGCTACAGAAGGCCACGTGAACTTAAATGATTTAAGAGGGATGAGATACTGAGTCTGAAAAGGGCGAACATATAAATAATTTAGATAAGTTTGTCATATCCAAAAAAATGTAATCAAATTCAACCAGCCTTTGTTACTTTCAGTATCCATTAGAAGCATCGTTTATGGGACGCCTTTTTTTTTTATAATTTTGTGTGATAATTCCAAATAAGGAACAAAAAATATTATGTCATATCTCTAGAACCAATTAACCTGTTTACCTCATTTTATTCACACAAGTAGCGCTAGAATAATTAATAAAACTTACACCTTTTTAGTGGCTCAAGCATTAATTTTTAAAATGTTGGCCCCGTAAAGGTTTCAGGTTTGTAAACCCTTTCTACCAAAACATTAGACTGATTACATCCAAAGTTGATACTCCGAATCGTACCTACATAATATATTTGGTTGCATGCTAGCTTATGGTAAGAGGTTTTCTGGGTTAGAGTCCCGGGTAAGGCAAGTGTGTATTTGTAATTGTCTGACTACTGATCCATATGTTTCGGATTTCATCTAAAATGATATTGCTGGCAACGAGACATCAAGGCCTACCTGGCTGCCTAGCAGATGAGCTTTTAAGTGGTTCATTAAATTTTATTTGCATCCATGTACAGGAAAGTAGACTCATTAATTATACCAGCAACTTCTTTATTGCAGTCACAAAATTCTCCTCTTTGGTTCCAGGTATTCTTATATTTACTGTTAAAAACATCAAGTTATCATGTATTTTATGAAAGGAATCAGAATGCACAGTGTTACTCTCAAGTATATGCCCAGACTTCCTCTACCCTGGTTATGTCATCACAGCGATTTTGGTCTTGCCACAAATTTAATCTCGTACGAAATGTTGCAAAACCATCTTCAAAACGTATAAAATACATTCACTGCAATTAAACTTTGCAAATATAAAAATAATTTCTGAACGATTAAAGCTAGTGCAGCACTTTGCAATAAAACCTTGCAACATGCTCCATGCAGTGATATTAAAGTATATTTAATTTGTATTGTCTGAACATCTTTTAAAGTACTAAGATAAATTTTTCATTTAATCTTAAATATTAATTTATAATTTTACTGTTGTCAAAGAGCATAACACCATTGAGTAAAAATTGTTAAATACACCTTGGACAAGTTCCATTGCGCCTATGTCACTATGGCTTTACATGCTTCTGCACAACAGTAATAATTTTTTTTGGCCATCTTTCTTAACTTAGTAAACTTTATGAATAATTTCAAAACAATAATGAAATTTTTTTATAATTTATTATTTTACTACAATAATGTTGAATTATTCAATACCAATAATCATGTATTAATGATAAACATATTGACTTAATATTTTTAGTAACCAAGCAACAATTTAACATTTCACTATTAACTATATTCTACTGCATTTTAATACCTGGTTTCCTGTTTTATGTTTACAGCATATTTGCTTTAGCCTATCTGCTAACAGTGGATGCAGTATCTATGGTGCAAAATTTGGTAACATTTTTTATGTGCTGACAACAAAACATTTGTTTGTGTCTGACAGGCAATAGAAGTAGCGTTTTGCACACTAGAATTATAAATTAATATGTGGTTTCTATGTGCCCCTCCTGTTATTGCAACATGCCCCACGTTGAGGATACTTTGCAACAGGCGCAAGAGTGTTTTCTACAAGTTGTTTGAAAGATGCCTTATTTTTTGTAGTGATCTAATTTATTTCATGTAGTATGTTTAAAGTTGCAGTAAATATATGCCCGCTTTAATAATATTCATAACACTGGATCAGGAAATTTTGAAACTGTTTTTATTGCAATATTTTTTTTAATACCCTGATTGGCAATAATAGATGTATCACACTGAGGCGCCATAACAAAGCCATGTAGGTGAGTACAGGCAGAGGACATGGCGAGTTTGTATACAGAAAATATCAAAATATTGTACGACACCAGGCATGTATTGCAGGGGGGTGAGGGCAACACAAGAGAGATGTACTAAGTATGGTGTTGGACCACCCGTAGCAAGGATACAAGCGGCCATATTGTCAGGAATGGAGGCATTGAGACGTCGGACGTTCTCGTGAAGAAGATCCTGCCACAACTGGCACAACTGACCCTCCAAATCTGCCGTAATTTCAATCTTATATTTTCTCACATGTGCTCGATGGGTGAGATGTCTGGTGACCTTGCTGGCAAAGAAAGTATGTTGGCATCAAGAAGGTAGGCTAGAGATGTCAATGCTTTGTGATGCAGGGCATTATCCTGCTGTAAAATTGAGTTATAAAACTGCATCAGGGAGGAAAGTGCACATGATTGCAGAATTTCCTAAATGCATATCTGTGCCGTCAGGATTCCCTCAACCACCACCGATGGATTACGAGTATCGTCGGGGCAGTGTGCCGCTCTATAATGAAGCATGGATTGCGGCCGTGGCCATGACGTCTCCAGACTGGAAAACGGCATTCGTCTGTAATCACACAGAACTGCGATTTGTTGCTGAACATCACTCGTCGCCAATCTGAAAG
This sequence comes from Clitarchus hookeri, assembly GCA_002778355.1. Lineage (NCBI taxonomy): Eukaryota > Metazoa > Arthropoda > Insecta > Phasmatodea > Phasmatidae > Clitarchus > Clitarchus hookeri. Next base: position 3,868 of record NQII01020516.1, read on the forward strand.
CTGCCATGCTGCCTGTTTACCACAGAAGGTTACACGCGCTCGGTGATGCTCAGGTTGAAGTAAACATCCTAAGAGATGCAGCGATGACAGATCCTGCTCTGTTATTCGCATGGATAGTTCTGTTGGGCACAGTCATATCCCCAGCTGCCGTGACATATCCCTGTATGGTGCACAGCGACGACTATGGATTGTTTATAGCCGGTCGCACGATGAAACGATCCTCCCTGCTGGCAGTCCGCTGGGGTCAACCCGAACCTTCTCGACAGGTGTGTGTACCCTCATGTTCCCACTGCATCCAACACAAACACACAGTGTAGGCAGAACGTTATAAGTGGTGAGCAATGCGCCGAAACGCCCAACCTACCTCTCGGAGGCAGACTATGTGGCCCCACTCAAACTCGTCCAGCTGGAAAAAGGTTTGTAGAATGCGCCGTCGGATAGTTCTGCGTGTTAACTGAAGGTGGTTTTGTGGCTGACACTGCTCACACTACTACTAAGGCCTTATTCGGTTTGTTGCAGCTACGAATGATGGAGGGACATGTATAATCCCTAGTTGCACATCCGAGCAAGAATACAGCATGAAACGCAATTGGGCACATATCGTGCTATGACGATACTTTGTGGCAACCTTCGGTGTACTCGCGCGATTCGCTCATGGTGATAAATTTTTGCAGATAAGTGTTATTAATTATTCTTACTTCAATCTCAAAAGAAAATTTCAAATTATATATATTCGAACTGATTGTGAATATAAAAAATTGCTACCAAAAATTCTTTATCCTAAAAAAATGAGTGATAGTCGATTTTTTTATTGCTATATGTATAAAATTTCGGTAACAAATTATCCGCAACATCTCATGGAATTCAAAAGTGTTTCGAAAAGGATAGCATGGTTCCTAACAGTATTATATGAAGCTTGGAATATATTTAAAACTTGACATTCATTCAAGGATACCATCGTTAATTAATACGAACATTTATTACAGATTCGCCTATTATAACACCTTATTGGTGTTTTGCAGTATTTACAAAATAAAGTATTTTGAAACAACATATGGCGTATATTAAAATATGCCAAATTTTCATGTGAATAGCCATAATCAATTTCTCTCAGAGAAAAAATTCTTAAAGAAAAAATTACGTAAACAATTAAGAGTTCAAATATTCACGTAATAATGCCGCACTTTCAAAACGATCTGAGTAATCTTGCCTATAGATATATTTCTTGGCAACATTGCTAGTATACGACCACAGTTACCAAAAGTATGTTATCAGTACTTGGAGTGCAAGGTAGTTTGAAAATCGCCATTTTTAAAGCATCTGATCATATTAGTTTTTAAATTCATAACTTATGATTTGTATTTAATTCGAAATATAAATGCGAAATGTACGGAATATGCATTCGTAGGTAAACTAAATCAAGAATAGCTTTAGCTTACCATATACGCGTAGATTGTTTTAAAATTATCTTGATGGTGAACTTAAACTTATCAAAATTTTCGGAAATTAATTAATAACTTAAAGCATTATTTTAATAAGAATTTTCTGAGTCGAAGCAAACATACAAAAGTTTTGGCCGTCTTGTGTCTCTCTCTATGAGTGCACACCTAATATTTCTTTTAACCTGTTCACAGATCTTCGCCAGGCATTGAATACAGATATTCGTATTGTCATAATTCTATAATTTTTGAAAACCTGTGAAAACTGAATCTTTTACGCGATATCATTGTAACGAGACGATTAATTTTAGGAAAATGTATAATATTATTGTAAGTAATGTAAGACACCTTAAACATATGATTATATTACTTTATCAAGCATACATTTTCATAATTTAGTTCGGTTTAGCATATTTGCCCAGTTATAGACATATTACTTCGGAATTGTTATACTGGCAATAACCATTGCGACATCGGTTGTGTTAATTTGCAGCTTTTTATGCTTGTCATTTTCTTAATTGGCGCCAACTGAAAAAGTAATATTTTTTGCCATCAAATCCCATATTGCCACAAAATGATGTTTTATTCAATAATACGGATATTTATTTTCGAACTCGTGGCAGTATAAATACATATTTTATTGAATCCCCCGACAGATATGGATGGCAATGCAAATTTTTGCAGAGCAGATTTTCAAAACGGTTGTCCTGGTCTTTTAGTTTGTAGGTAGAATATTTTGAAACAGTTAAACTTATTTAAAACTAAATTTGTATTCCGAAGTAATAAGTTCTGTGTGTGTTAAATTTCGCTAAGAACTTCATGATTTGTCTTAATTTTTTTATACGGTGCCGAAAATTTAAAGTCATTACTACTCTTCCTATTACCACCTAGAATATTTATTTTTGATAAACCAACTTTTTAAAACAAAATATTGTACTTATCTAAGCCTCTGAGAACCGCATCAAAATTTTTTTATGCGTAGGAGAAAATAGGGTAGTAAGTTATAAGGATTACTTAAGGTAAATTATTTAGTACGAGTTTAAAATTGAATATGCATTGTTTTTTCTGCGTGTTACTAAAAATGGAGGCAATGGTTGCCAGTTGGCACGAAATTGTCAAATTTTGTGTGACTGAGAGAATGCTGGCGCTGAACGGGGACGGCCGCCCTGCTGGATAAACACACCTGTCGTTCTTGATCATCCTGCTGAGGAACAGGGTACCAATGAGAGTTGACGTACTTTTACAGAAACGACAAGCTGTAGTGGTGCAAGAAGCCGGAATACATTATAAAAACTTGGCAGCATGTTCAAAGTTTCATTCGTGTTAAAAATTTGTACTTCGGGTCCGTTCGATCTCGACCGAACCCATATAACCGAGGAAAGATGCCGGCGTTTTAAGTGCACACCCACCAACGTCCATTCACATAATTATTGCCGTTGTTCTCATAGATTTGTTATTGTAGTTTGCTTGCGAGAATCAGAATTCCTCAAATAAGAATTAACATATTTTGAGAATTAGCATATTTTGATTTTCTTACATTCTTAAAGGTAGGCTGCACAGTTAAAAAAAAATTTGCATTTTTTTATACAGAACTTTAAAGTGCACTATTTTTTAATTCTATATATATAAAATATGTTTAATTAATTATACAAATGATTATATGTTATACATAAAAACTATGTAAAATTCTTTATGAATTCTCATTGGATAACCTTGGATGCATTATTTACTAGGCTGTTACCATGTGTTCCAAACTTGACTCAAGCAATAAATGTACACGGCGTTCTGTTTCGCACCCTATTCAGACTACTGCGCCGTGTAAACAGGTGCCTTTTCGAGAATCACTAGCGTGACTACTTTGTGCAGTCTTATTTGAAAAACAAACTGTTTTATCTGCGAGACGAGCCAGTGAAAAGGAAAGACTCGTCTCCAGAAGTCATCATGTCTACCCACTCCAGTACTACATTGGGGAAAATAGTCAAAAGTGACCTGCTTCTAGACGTGAGTAAAATTTCTTAATTTATATCTTAAGTATTTCTACACAGTTATTTGTAGCCGCACGGCATTCCTCTCTCTGATATAAAAAAAATGCCGTGATATTCTTGTTAGTGATTCTACTTTGTATGTATTATAAATTGTATCCAAAATAATTTTTATTTAGTATTAGACACATAGTTTGTGTTGTCCCTGATGAAATTCGTGGCATAAATTATAGTAAAATACTATTTTAATCTACATGAACTCTACAGGTTACTGTTTTCGAGTTAAGGCTGTATATGTGTTATTTGAGCACAACATATTTAGGTTGACAAACATAATTTGAAACTCCTACCGACAACTGCAAATCAGAGAATGCTCAACTGTGTCTTCTTGATGTCTTTCGCTGGTAAGATATCACTATCGTGTAGAAAGGAGGCCATACCGGCCATGGTTCAAACTCATCCCCAGATTTGACTTTGAAATGCCTGTACACTGTCTTTGTTACCAAATAGTTCGGAGTCTACCATAATCAAGAGCTCCTTTTGTATTTAACTTACGTGTATATTAGTGTGACATAATGTATAAACTTTGAGTGTGGTCTCCTTAAATATTTCGAATAATGAAATATGCCTAGCAAGACGAGATTGGGGAAAATCTGGTGAAGGTCAGTAACTATTCTGAACTTCAATTTGATCGGCGGATCTGAAGTTTGGAATGCAAAATTTACCAAACCCGCTAGCCGCTCGTTCATGCCAGATTTTCCGCCAGGATAGATGCTATTCGGAGAATATACAAGTTCCTAAAATTTCTTGGTAAAAGTCTTTTCTGCAAAATCGCAGCCATTCTTAGAAAGCCAAGTTTGAAAACTTCATGTGCATTCTGCACCTGCGTAAATCGTATTATAGGAAACTAAACGGTTCATACCAGAATAGGTGTCATGTTTGTGGAAATCATTTTCGAAGACATAAAACCCATAAAAAGCATATTTCTTTTAGACATAATTTAGGTAACATTTAATAACTTAATTTTAAAAGACTCAGTAATTTGCAGAGACTGATTTGTATAATTTTCAGATACTAATTTGTAAACCGTCTTCTTAGCATTTCAGTTCAGTAAATCATCATCGTTGTATGTAGACATTTATAGCTGGTTTCAGCAACATCCTCTATAATTTAAGTGTCTCTTAAATCTGTAGTATTTGGCACTTAAGGATGTGGACTGTTCCCTCAACTTGGGGTGATCCGTAAATGGCTTTAGGTAACCCTTAATTTAGGAGCCCGAAATCGGGCACTTAAATCCTAAAGGGCACCTTAACCTAAAATAACCGAATTATTAAGAAAGGAAAATGACTGCTATTGAAGAAACTTACTGTGCTAGTTCACACATTTTGTATAGGTAATACCAAAAAGTGTTATTCAGTGGTTATTTTTGTAATTTAACAATTCGTAAATAAAATTGAGAACGTACATTTGCACCACAGTTCATGAAACTATACTATTCGCGGTAGAGTGAGTACTTTTGAAAGTCCTCTCATTTGTAATTTTAATAATTAAATATATGTTATTTGAGCCTTTGACGTTAACTTCCGAGTGTGGTGGAATATAAGTATAGTGTTAATTACTTACAAAGCAGTATTTATTTAAAAAGGTGGCCAAAGAATAAAAAAATGGTTGATGAAAGAAGTAACTAGAGCCTCAAAAGTGCTCACTTTACTGTAAAAAGTCTTAAGATGAAAAGCAATTATCTATAGATATAACTATAAGGTATATTTGTGTCACATCTTTGAGCTAAAAACTCGTGACAGGCAAGCAGTTTGTATAATGTGGGCATTTTTTAAAGGTTTTTGACGAGAAGCATGAAGAATAGATATGTGGATAATGGAGTATTATTAGGCACAGAGCTGAGTGATGAAGTCTTCTTAATGAGAGCGTAAGACACGCAACTACTTCAAATAAATTATTAATAAACGTCTCTTCTACAATGTGACTCGTTCACATTTTCGGTATGTTCTATGGCTGTTAAAAGTATGTAATTTTTATATCAAAAATGTACCTCAAACATTAAGCCTATTCGTGTCAAGGAAAAATATCTAATCACTTATATTACATTTGGTATTGAATATAAAAAAACCCATTTATACTTATTAGGCTTATTTAACACACACGAGGAAAATATAGTTTACATAAATTCGACTCTGTTTCAATCGAAATAAGTATTACCGAGAGCCCATTTAAAGCTTTCTTTTACAGGCATGATGGACAAAAGTTATTGTATAAATGTACTTAAATATGTGCAAGGAGAATTAAAAATATTGCACGATACCGCACATAACAAATAATTCAATTTTTAGTATATTTCTAGTCAAAATGACATACAGCTTAGGCCTACATTAAATGTTTTGAATTTGTAGCGAAAACTAATATTTGGCACTTATGATTAATAAAAACGTGATCACAAAACGTAACTAAATCTTAACACTTCCACGATAACACAGTAGCCTTGAAACATTTGAAACTTTTCCATTCATGTACATAATTAATTTATTAAGACATTTTGTTGGGAACATGGTTAGTTGAACGAATTGAAGATAAATATATTTTCGTATGTGTAGATACATCCATTTTTGCGTGAATTCATTCGTGATTCGCAAAATTTATAAAACAAATTGTAAAACTTAATTTTCTATCATAAAACAAATATTTGGTTAAGACTCTTAGCTTATAACGAAAATAAACANACAAATTGTAAAACTTAATTTTCTATCATAAAACAAATATTTGGTTAAGACTCTTAGCTTATAACGAAAATAAACACATTTTAAGCGGGAAAAGCCAATTTTTCATTCTTCTGTACTAACTTTGATTGATTCGTTTAGTCAAATGACCACAACATACCAAAACTAATCTGAGAATGTTTAATACTTGCTCCTCTAAGTATCCCCTAGCTATAAGCCGCCTTTACAAAATGTTTTTTTAATTGTGAAACATTTGGTATTTCTTAGACCGTCTTAAACTTATTGTTACATTGCCAAGGACTAATTTATTTCCTTGTTCGTGAAACCGGCAATTAATATCTTAAATAAAAAATTTTATTTAAGGGGAGAACTCCGAATAAATGTTATTTTTCCATTTCTACAATCCCATCCGTACCTTCTAAATAACGTCACTAGAAAGTAATGATAATAGAAATACTGTGAGAATAAACAATATTTTCAAAATCGTTGGAAGAGAAGTATGATTTTGACAGTCTAAGACCAGGCCGGAATCACGGTAGCCATGAAATAAGGTGAAAACTATCTTGGATCTACCCTATTTGAATGGCTGTGACCATCATCTTTAAGCCACCTTCTTGTTTCTGGTTGCCATATTTTATCTGTTCGTCTTCTGTTTTGCTGTTNCTGTGACCATCATCTTTAAGCCACCTTCTTGTTTCTGGTTGCCATATTTTATCTGTTCGTCTTCTGTTTTGCTGTTTCGGATTTCCCGATTTTGTCTCAAACAGTAATAAGATCCCAATTTCCCAATAAAAACAAAACAATTCCCGGATTCATATAAGAAATATAAATTATTTTTTATTTATTACTTTTTTTTCCCTTATTCCAATCATGCAATATATAGCTTGGCTCATACACATCAGTTGTAAAAGCTACACAACTGGATATCAAACACTCCACGAGAATAGGCCTCGCTCCTTGAAAAGGAATTAGGTTCCTTAAATGACGGTATAATTCCGCCTCTTTAATTCTCTATTGGCATATGAAAACACTAGAATAGAAAATAATGTCCAGAATCAGTAAGCATAGGGTGTGAAGTGGGCCAATGATCTGTCAAATGTCGGCAATGTTTGTTTGCATTAATGACCACGATCACAATCTTGGGATTCTATGACATTGACTTTGGGATGATATTTGTATGACCTTAAAGTTGAAATCAACAAAAACTAGAAAACAACATTAAAAATAATAACATTAAAAATATATATAAAAAATAAAAAATAGGCAAATTGTAAAATTTTCAACAAATTTAAAGGATTACATGCAAGAGGTCTGGGACTCAAGTCGATAAAAAATGGCTGAGCACACCTACGCACAGCATGGTCACTAGCAAATAACTGACCGCCACCAATGTTTTTCATTGGTTTTTAGACAGCTCCCCTCCACTGCCACTACCTTCCCTTTAATTTTTATTTTTTAATGGACCCCCACCCAAATAATCCCCTCCTCGTCTCAATACTACTATTACTGACCAACATATCTAGGTATTTGTCTGCTAGAGTGTGCTGATAACTTATGGCTTCAGTATTGTCCACTAGAGTACATAGGTAACTCGTGTTTTCAGCATCGGCCACCAGAATGCACCCATGTTGCCTCATTTCCAAACCTGCTAGTTAGAGAGTGCAAATACAAATATGTGCTGAATGGTTAAGTGGTCCGAAATACTCAATGTTTGTTTCAAACCACATGTTTACAACTTGATATGTTTAATCATGTTCTATTTAATTTTTTTCAACTTATTAAATATGTTTTCATTTTTACTAGTATTTCCATCAGAGAATGTTTTTAGATAATACATTCTATAGAAAGCAGGCATTTATTTTGACAGTGCATAAAAAAACTAAACACTCACCATATTTTATAAATTAACTTTATTATGTAAAGTACATCTACTATATCAACATGAGAAAAAACAGAGTTTTTCTTTCGATATCTGCATCTTCGACCCAAGAATCAAAGTGGGCTGGATAATACCACCACTTGAAATACCACTGCAAATAATTCAATTTTAACATATTTTCGACCAAATAAACATATGAAAACTTTGTAGGCTGTATATGCTCTGCAAATAAACAACCATGGATGGGAATATTATTGAGATATTCGATATAATAGGTCCTTAGAGCATAGTCTCATATATGTTCACACTGAAGTGTTCGGTGCTCCAATTCGCTGTGAACCATTTCTTGAAGCACCCTATAACTACGAGTCACGAGGAACTACTTGACACACTGTCCAGAGAGTACAGAGCCTACCACCGCAACAACATCGAAACCCAGCTGAGTGAAATGTTATGTGATGGCTTTATTGAGCCGTCTGAGATCAACTACAACTCAACCATAACATTCGCGACTAAGAAATATGCATGGTGCAGATTTTGTGTGGAATTTCGCACAATAAACATTATTACAAAGAGTTCAGCCCCTCCAGTAATTAACGTTAACAGTGCCCTCAGGTTGCTCGGTTCTGCAAAAATTGTGTCTTCCTTTGACCTCCATTCTGGCTACTATCAAGTCCCAGCCATGTGTTAGGATCGCCACAAAACCACCTTCAACATGCCAGATGGTAGGAGGTATCAATTTTGTGTTATGCACTTTGGTCTTAAGTGCGCAACTGCTTCTTTTCATGCTATAATGGTACATATACTGGATGGCTATATTGGCAAGTTCGTCACCTATCTAGATGACATAGTGGTTTGGTAAGACAACTAGGAGGAGCATCTCGAACACTTAGCGTTAGTATTGGAATATTTTGCAAATGCAGGCCTCACCTGCGTGAACAACGAGAGTCACATTGGCAAGACAGAGCTAAATTTCTTGGGACATGTTGTAAACGAGACCGGTAACTACCCTAGTGCAGAATACCTGCGACTCATTGACGAGTGGGAAATGACAAAAACATGCAAACAGTTGCACAAGTTTTTCGTACTTATAAATTTGCTCCGTCAATGCATTCAGGGGTTTGCTATCATTACCGCACCTCTCACATACCTCTTGTCGACACAGGTCATTTACCAGTGGGCCGAGGCAGCCGCCCAAGCGTTC
>NQII01020521.1:0-11338 GCA_002778355.1 Clitarchus hookeri
TATGTTAATTAGTTTTCGTGTTACAAGAATGTCATATTAAGTTTTTCAAAATAATGTATATTTTAATATGTTAAATTTGTTTGAAAAAAGTTAATGACGGTTTTTCATCGAAGCCATGTGGGTAGTTTTGATGTTATTTTCGGTACTGTTTTGTGTGTGTTTTAGGTCTCATACGTGTGTTTAAAACAAAATTGTTCATTTAAGAAATGAAATAAATGTTATTTTAACAGTTTAGCGGTCTCAAATATCGAACAGCAATAATGTTTTAAATTTCTATGGTTCACAAGACATAACTTATTACTGTGTGAACATGTTAGTATGGGCATTAAGACATTACACCACCATACGATTTATCGCAATGGAATATACTATATAAATAAATTAAAATTTCAAAATCAGATCATTATGTATTATTTTAACACATATGTTATTACTCGTGGTACTCCACATGCAGCTTTTTAATAATTAAAATAGTTGTACTCCAGTGCATTTCAAATTAGTCCAAGTTATATGATGGGTATAAATTGTATGCATTAATGTAATTTTGTATTAGTTATTTTAAATTATATATAAAAAAGCCAATTTTTAAATGTGTGTTATAATAGTCATCCAAAACTTTAATACTAAATGAATGTAAATTAATAAATCATGACGATAATCACGAAATATGCTTCAATGATTCACTTTATCATATATATCTTCATTATATGGTAATATTATTACATTAAATTCTTACACTAACCTACGCAATAATAAAGAAAACCTTTATTGTAATAACTTAATCTGATTTTATAAGAATATTTGAAAAATTTTATTTGCATATGTTATTAAAACTTAATGGAATTGTATGAGAGCTACGTGTCATATATTTCAATTGCCCACAATGACCATTAACTAATTAAACCATTTTCTGGTTTATAATCTCATATTACAGTTTAAGCGATAAGTGTGTATAATTACCCATTATGTTACAAAAAGGTCTTAAGAATACTTGGAATATTTAATTGAAAATGAAAGTTGCTACACAGTGGATAGATAAATTTTCCACTTAATTGATAGTGGTGAATATTTTTAGTTTCATCGGTATATTCTGTTACAGGAGATTAGATAATTATTTTTTTCTAGTTTTTTTCACAAGTTCTAGTTTATATACATAAATGAGATATTTCTTCTACCTATGTTTTAATAAGTTTTATTATTTCTTCATCTACATTTAAACCTTTATAAATTACTCGATTTTATGATCAAAAATTACATAATTAATAAGTTAACCAATCCCGAAGATCCATCGAATTGTGTTATATTCATCTTTTGATTTCAATTCAGTTATATTTGTATTCTTTAGTTAAAATATGGCTTTTGAATGTATTTCTTTATCAATTACATTATAACTATTACATTATAAAATTTTTTTATTTTCGAGATGGTTTATTCTCTTAGTATTTGATTGGAAACTATGAATGTACTATCGTAAACTTTAAAAATCCACATACTCTAATTTAAAAGTTGACCATTTAATGACGATAATTTTTAATTTGTAATTTTTCACTCCTACTACATAATCCATGTTATGATTTAGTTTATAAACATACTTCAATAAGCTTTTTATATTTTTATTTGGAGTTTAAATGCTGTAAACATATATAAAATACTATAATTTATTTGTATTTTAAGGTATATGATTTATAATTATGTAATAGTGTAATTTCTTATTTAATGTAAATATAATTTTGATACCGCGTGATTCAGACCACCCGTATCACCCCTTTCTCTGGAAAATAACATGACACCAGAAGTTCACGATAAAATGTTGATGACTATACCCTATCTGAATCATCGCTTGGAAATAATTATGTTCCCTAGAACATACCAGAAGTATGAGAAAAAGGGGGGGGGGGGGAGTTATGAAATTTCCAATGTGAATGGGTGTCGTATAAGGTATCGTTGGATAGATCGTCTAAAAGGAAACAGGATTTACAAACAGAGATTTTCCTGACGTAAATAGTTAACGCACAATAAAAAAAACCATCTAAGCATACATATGGTTTTGATGTGCGTAGTATACGTACAATCTAATTAAAGTGAACACAAACGTGTTTTGTGTAAGAACAATCAAAAGGAAATCAACGAATCAGGTGGTTTTTCTGGCGNTGTAAGAACAATCAAAAGGAAATCAACGAATCAGGTGGTTTTTCTGGCGTGCATACCTAGTTTACGCAAAATTATAAGCAAGTTGGGTGTAATTTAAAAACCAGTATGGTGTGAGAGAAACACTGGGAACTGGAAACTGGGAACACCCATTCGCACACAGCATTCTTCATAAGCGTTCAAAATGTAGACCATCCTTCATCAGACAAGACTCTGCTCTCCTTACGTTCGTGGTTGCTTGGCGTACCTTAGTATTGCTGAGAGATCCACATGCTGCTCTGATTCTGTCTTTCATGTCTTCCCTCGTTGTTGGACGCACACGGTAGACGACGTATTTTATTATTCCCCACAAATAGTAGTCATTTGGGGCCCAGTCTGGATAATGTGGTGGCCAAGATACAGGATCAATTCGTCCAATCCNAAATAGTAGTCATTTGGGGCCCAGTCTGGATAATGTGGTGGCCAAGATACAGGATCAATTCGTCCAATCCACTGTGTGGGGAATGACATGCCAGCAACTAGTCGAGCTCTATGTGAAAAGTGAGCAAAACAGCCTTCCTGTTAAATTCACAGTTTTATATATGGTCCTATGACACAACGTCTGAGAAGGCCACACCAAATATTAAGGCTTCATGCATGCTGGTTGATGTAACCAATGTGGTGTGACTGCAGACCAGTAATGGCCATTATGTATTTTAACATCATCATTAGTCTTGCATGTGGCCTCATCGGTCCACAAAATGCTGCGATCGATAGCGCGGCCCTTGCTCAGATAGAAGTTGGAGAAATAAATACGCGTAGGAAAGTCGCTTTCTCCAAGCTCTTGGTGCAGTCGTTCATGGTACGGATGTAAACGATTATCTGCGAGGATTCCTCACACTGTACTTTGGGCCAATCCTGATCCGCGGGTAGTCCTATGTATAGAATCTTGAGTATTAAGTACTGTGGCAGCCAGTACGTCAACAGCCCTTTCGTCTTTCGCAGGTCGTCTTATTCGACGTCCTTTGTTGTGTGTCGGCTGCATTAGTCTGGTTGTGCGCACATGATATGCTAGACGATGGAAGACGTTTGTACGATCAATGGACGATCTGTGGGTATCTATCTGCGTACAAACGAAAAGCTGCTCTGCAGTTCTGACGACATTCTTCTAGTATCATATGCATATCAAATGATTGTTCGTTTGTAAACGACATTCCATTCAGACAACAACACAAGATACAAACGATTTCTGACACTGAAACAACACACACGCCTAATAGTTGCAATTTACAATGAAAGACACTCTGAATGGACTAACATTTGATTGTCCGTTAACGTGAATGCAAAACCTGCAATACCTGTAACTGGTAGATAGCTTAAAAACTTGCTGCGTTGTGCTGATTTATTCACCTCTTCTGCTCGGAAACAATCTACTTATACCTACTGAACAGATCCGTGCAGTACAGCACACAGGTCACTGTTAGCATCAAAATGAGTGTCTCACTCCAACCTGAAATAACGTAATGGCAAACTGTTTAGTTTGTCAAGTTTGCATTGGTTGTGTGTAATCTACGCAAATCAGAAAAAAAACTCTATCTTTAAGCTTGTTACCAGTAGGACACTATGGTGTTAAGCATAAAGACCTACACAGGCCGAAGTTTGACAGAGTGTGACAGAATTACGGTAATACAATAAGGCAATGTAGTAACTATGGCACAATAGAATATAATATTTTGTTTGTTTTGCTTAAGAAACCGACAAATATAAAATACGCAAACATTTAATATAAACCCGTATGAAACCTGTAAGACACTCAACATCCAATAACTTTAANACAAATATAAAATACGCAAACATTTAATATAAACCCGTATGAAACCTGTAAGACACTCAACATCCAATAACTTTAATATGCACTGACTGGAAAAGATGAAAAAAACGGGAGAAAAGCAATCCAAAACCTCCTCCCTGCCGGCCCACACCAAAATCAAAAGGCAATGAAAAATTAATGACACGACTCACACGAAGGTAGCAATAAAAAAGGAAGGCATTAATCAAATTACAATTAAAAAAGGAATCCTGGAATTCGGGCTTTATGCGCACCGCTAACAAAACTCAATTTTATACAATCCAATAATATTATTTTTAAAAACTCTGACTGTATACCTTGGTGGCCGTTGCCGTAGAACCCTTTAAATATTTATGCCGACCAGGATTCTGAGCTAAAACACACATGACGATCCCGCAGATGTGAGTGAACTCCAAGTGCCAGACCTGGTATATATACACAAATTTACCCCTCTTCCAGCGCGATGCACATTCTCCTCAAATGTGCTGCGTAAGGTTCATCGACAGTGAAGGGGGCGACGCCAACTAGAGGGAACAGCCTCACAATCAATTGATACCTCGCTAAAGCTTTGTCCGTTGAATATGCAGCTCGTGGCGTCAGTGGTGACGACTGGCGCTCCATATTACACTCAGTGACGGTAACATTATTGCAACTTCATAGCTCAGCATCCAAAACTTTTCAGTTCAAGCGAATTGAAAAGACGAACAGGTTAACGTGTGTACGCCATGTTACATCCCCACCACAAAAAATTCAGCCACTGCTGAAGACGACACTCCCACCTGGGTAGCCAATCCCGGGAGAAACATGCTTCAGCATGCAGAACCAATGTGCTCAGCACATATCGAAACACACAGCATTTGTCCAGAGTAAAGTAGAGTAGAACTGCCCCCTGTAGCACTGTAGAAGAAGGAAAGCAGAAATGTCTTCAACAAGAAAACCCAGCATGTTCAAAACAGCATCTTCAACCCCTATATATTCAAAGCAGCATGTTATAGGCATACAGACACAACAGGGAGAGTGAGGCATCAGAGACGCAGTCACAGCTGGGAGAAGTAAGAATTGACACCAGGCACCTGGGGATCNCAACAGGGAGAGTGAGGCATCAGAGACGCAGTCACAGCTGGGAGAAGTAAGAATTGACACCAGGCACCTGGGGATCACACCAGGCACCTGGGGATCCCACCAATGCGGAGCCGGCAACAAAAATAAAACCCAGATATAAATATAGTCAGAATNACACCAGGCACCTGGGGATCCCACCAATGCGGAGCCGGCAACAAAAATAAAACCCAGATATAAATATAGTCAGAATAACACACATAAAAAAAATACATCTAATACATCAGGTTCACAAGATCAGGTACAATAAATCATACAAATAGCATAGATACCACCAGCATCAAGCAGTATCACCTTCAGAAAAGGTTTAGTTTTGGCTTNCAATAAATCATACAAATAGCATAGATACCACCAGCATCAAGCAGTATCACCTTCAGAAAAGGTTTAGTTTTGGCTTCATGAACTTTCATAACAGAAATGACAATCGCGAACCAACAGAGTGATAGTGGTACAGAACTTTAGAATCACCTATGGTCCCTTATACTTAATTACTAATTTAGAAGTAAACTTATCAAATGCTTTACTAAAATATTGTGACTGCACCTTTTTTTTTTATCCCCAATTTCATACTTACACTTATCACGAGATATGTTATTACATTTTTGCATTTTTTTATAATACTTTTTATAATGGTCATTTGCATCAGACCAGTACTGTTTCACAGTAATTTGAGGATCTTCAGTTATATCGAAGTGGATACTCCAAGAATATATAAGGGGATGTTAAAACGTCCCTTCTAAAAAACAACTGAGATGGTGTATTATTTACGAAAACACCATTACTGGAATTAATAGCAAAAACAAGGAAATGAATGGAAATATCGCAATCTTGATGAACATTGTGGTGAAACATGCTCAGAGAAACTTTGATTACCATATTGTATCGTTCAATCATATTACTCTCTGGGTGATAAGGACTGATCTGAACTAGATTAATGCCCCATGAGAAGGCCCCATGAAAAGGCCAAATTACATATTTTTGAAGATGTGAAATTCTTAGCATTATCACAAATTTAGGCAAACACTAACTCGGAAAGTAAACATACAATGGTTGTATCCTTTTGGTTTTTCGTAGGAGAGACTAAAAAAACTTACTGATAGCATCGACTAAGCCAAGTAAACTAGAATTCCCCATTTTTCGAACGAGGAAGAGGGCCAAAATAGTCTATTTACACTTTCTCCCAAACAAATTTCGGTGGACTACTGAAGAACAAACTCAGATCTTTATCATTTTTAGCCTTACATTGCTGGCATATCAATCAGGCATGATCATGTTTCCTGATGTCCCCATACCTTCCTGGCCAGAAAATGTATGCCGTAAAAATACATAGAGTTTTCTCTTGCCAAAAATGAGAACCAATGAACTTACGATTGTAATATTCGAAGATCACGTCTCTCAATTTCAAAGGCACTCACACACTACAAATCTACCCTTATGTGTTTTCTTACCTAAAAGACATTTTCGCATCTCAGAATTGGAACTACTGCCTTGCTGGAGATCTAAAATTAGCTGCTTACATTCAGAATCTGAAGACTGCCAATGCTGCAGATTTACAAACACTCGCATATGCACTGTAACACATTTAAGGTCTCAATATAATCATCATTATGGCTACTGTCAGCATCCCCACTGTCCACCACACTAAACTCTGCAGTGTCATAAATACGAGAGATGAAATTGGCTACATTATTAACAGATCCCTTCACGTGAACAATAGTAAGTCTAAATAGGGATAAATGCTCAACCCATCTTCCTAACTTCCCTAACAGTTTCTTCGATTTCCAGAGCCAAGAAAAGGCCTAATTGTTAGCACACAGGTCAAATTCAATTACCACCAGATAACCGGAAAAGCATTAAATTGCCCACACACAGGCCAAAGCTTTCTTTTCATAGGCAGTACCTTTCAAAAGCCTGCTAGCATTAGCAACAGGAAGGCTAGCACCTTCCACTTTCTGGGATAGTAGAGCCCCAAGGGCTCTACCACTGGCATCCACATTCAAGATACATTTTTTGTTGAACTGTGTTAACTGCAAAATAGCTGGAGAAGTTAAACACCCCTTAACTTTAATAAACACCGACATTTGTCCGGGACTCCAGATAAATAACTTATTTTTCTTTTATGATTGGTTCAGTGGAGCAACTATGTCTGCCAACTGTGGTAAAAATTTAGAATAATAACCTACCTTGTCAGGGAACTTGCGAACCCCCTTAACATTCTTGGGAGTAGAGAAAGAATGACAGGCCGAATCTGGTCCGGATCTAATAACACTTTACCATTATAAACCATAAATCCCAAAATCCTGGCATGATCAGCAACCCACGCTATTTTTCAGGGTTTACTGTCAACCCTGCACTTCTAGAGGCATCCAAAATCTGCCTGATATGGGACAGGTGTTCTTCCACAGTCTGACTGTATATAATGGCACCGTCAAGGTATTTAACTATAAACTGACATTGAAAGGGTCGCAGAAACTTCTCGTGAACCCAGGGCAAAGGTTGCACACTAAATGAAACTCCAAAAGGAACACGGTTCCATTCTAACATTCACCAAGGAGTAACAAAAGCCAAAACATGTTTAGACTTAGGGTACAGTACGCATTGATGAAAAACGTGATTGAGATATCTAAGAAAGTAAAAACTTTGGCACTCCCTAACTGTTGGAAAACGTAATCCACATTTGGCGATGGAAAAGGATCTAATGCAATACGCGAATTACCCTGATGGTAATAAATAATACCCTGATGGTTATAAATAACTAAGCAGAACTACCCTGGTTGTTTCTTCGGGCATAAAAAGGCAGGGCTGGCGTAAACACTCTTAACCTAAGTTTCTATATTTTCATCCAACAATTTATTTAATATGCCTTTAAAGATTTTTACCTTAGGAGGAGCCACACTATCAGGCTTACAGCGAACCGGAGTAGGATCCTTAAGAATGATCTCATAAGTTTCCTCGTGACAGCGACCTATATGTACGGTAGTAACTTCAGATAATTCTCTTACAAGTGAATCAATACGATCCTTAGCTAAATTAATAAACTTCGGCCTAATAACACTACCACAAAATGGAATAGGCTCCTGAGCAAAAGAGATTAGCAAATCACGAGCCTTTGCATCTACTACCGCACCGGTATCTGCTAAGAAATCTATCCCCAAGATAACTTGGATGGAAAGTATGTAAATTATTAAGAATTAATATTTTAAAAAAATTAGCTATCTTCAATGCCACGGTGATGCGAGCATCAGTATTCACTGTCCCGCCATTTCCAAAAATTCACTTAATTGACTTAACACGAGCTTAAGATAAAAAACATACAGGACGATTACAAACCAAAAATACAATAGTCATGGTCGACTAAAGTAGCAGGGGAGCCAGAATCTATCAAGGCCCTGTCATAATTCCCCCAGATATTTAGGGTAACAGCAGGCAATTCAGACAAGCCAGATGCTACATTTTTACCCGACCGTAATTGCCTTGGGACAATTTGGACGAGTATACCCTTTGTCTCTACAAGAAAAACAAACTATTTCCTTCCTATTTTATGAATTTTCAGCGACTACTTTAATTTCCTCCTGATTATGATAAGCCTCCCAACTATAACTATCCTGGTGTTTGTTTTCAGGAAAACCAGAACCGTTATTTTGTTTATAATAACACTTATTAGACATATGATTTGTTTTCCTACAGACAAAACCATGCCTAACAGTGTCTTTCATTTTCATTACAAAAACCTATTTCTCACTTCCTGATTCACTACTTGCTCATCAAATGCAACACTAATTTTACTAAAAAAAAATATTAATTTAATCAAGGAAGCAGGTGAAGTCGTCTAACAATAGGTT
This sequence comes from Clitarchus hookeri, assembly GCA_002778355.1. Taxonomy (NCBI): domain Eukaryota; kingdom Metazoa; phylum Arthropoda; class Insecta; order Phasmatodea; family Phasmatidae; genus Clitarchus; species Clitarchus hookeri. The sequence goes on from NQII01020521.1 coordinate 8,938, forward strand.
TTAACATTAGGTAGCAAATTGTCAAACACCATTTCGACAAACTCTGATTCAGGGTAAAGCGTGCACAATACCGCAATGTTCCACATTATATCGAAAAGAAAGCATGTCAGAGTTTCACCTGGAAGTTGTTTACCACATTAATATTTATGACACACTTACACTTTAGTTCTTGAATAACTTGAATGGGCTAATATATGTTCCTTAACCTCAGACCACTCTAAATCCTTATCCCTGGGGTGGATGAGTACATCACAAAAATCAGTTGCCATATAAGCACTGAATAAATGTCTCATTTAGACATAAACTTAGCTTCAATCATTTCTTCAACATAAATTTTTAAAAATGTAAAATATTTTCAGGATGTACATCTTTCAGATCAGGCACATCCTTCAACATAGGTGAAACTAAATGTTTATTCAAACCTTATCTGTCAGCCCCTTAAGAACTAGGCGAAGGCATGTCAGAATCTATAGATACCTCTATGGTTTTAGACGGAGGAGTAGTTGTCAACTTACACGCGATTTGAAGGAGTTGATCCAGGGTTGTAATCTCAGCCCCAATACCAGGGATCTTAAGGTCGTGTAGCACATGCATTAGCGTAGCTTTTGGGAGGTCTTCTATCAAGGACGTACCTGTTAGCGATATAATTAGCCAAGTATAATAATATCAACACATACAATACAACCCACAATCACCAAAACGAATTATGTAAGGGGCTGGGGGGATCGGTACATTCAAGTACCAGGCACAACAATCCGCAGTAGCAGAGTGCCGCACTCTCTGTGTTACCAATGGGACACTATTGTGTTAAGCATTATTACCTACACAGACTCAAGTATGACGGAGTGTGACATACGGAAAAGATAAAATGAGTGTAAAAAACAAGAGAAGTATAATAAACGTGTTTGCTAAACAATAATTGGTGTTTGTAATTTCAGTAATATAATAAAGTATTGTAGTAACTATGGCACAATACAATATTTTCTTTTGTTTGTAGTGCCTGAGAAACTGACAAATATAAAATACACAAAACTTTAATAAACCCCCGTGTGTAACATTTAAAATTCTTGACATTCAATGACTTTAATATGTACTAACTGTAAAAGATAAAAAAACGGGAGAAAAGCAATCTAAATATAAGTGGGAAACGAAACCTATCCTTGCCGTCCCACAACTATACCAAAAGGCAATGAAAATCTAACAACACGACGCACACGAAGGTAGTAGTCAAAAAGGAAGGCATTAAACGAATTAAAATAAAAAAATGGAACTCGTTGACGTCTATTTTGTGGTGATAATTATAATGCATAGCAATGGTATTTATATAAGTTTTTTTTATTATCAGAAACTCATATAGACCAGCAATAAGAATTTTTTCATATCGTCATAATTATTTTTAAGTACATTTTCTCTTTTTAAAAATTTTATGAAAATGTGTTCTTTAGAGGTAAAACACTTTTTTTTTCAGTGTGTTTTTTTAGTATTCAGTTTTTATTTACATACAATTTTTTCAATTGAAGATATTTCTTTTTCTTGTGTCATCCATCCATACTTCGGTTTTGGAACTGCTCATCCATCCTTCGGTCTAGGACAAGTATAATTTTCGGCATCGCCCTTCCACTTAAGCACCTTCATGGCTGCTAAAGCAACCTTGCGGGCGGGTCTCTGGCTGGGGACAGAGCAATACAGTACACTCTTACAGTACTACAGAGATATAAAACATATATTATAATCTCAATGGTGTTTCAAGAATGTGCTGTATAGGCATCTTACAATGCCGAAAATTATACCAAGCTATAACAAAAGAACAACATGGACCGAAGCGACAACAAGTATAAAGAAAACAGCCGAAAGTAAGTAAACGAAAGAAATGTAGATAAAGAAGAACAGGAAGATAATAAGTAGATACATGGGGTGGGTAAGAACAAAACCGTCTTTAGTGGTTATAATGTGCAAATATGTTGCAACTAATTAATATTTCACCTCCACAACCCGAGTGAAGGATAAGGGTTGTATCTCCCAGGAATTGGCTTTAAACCCTGGTCGGAGGCCCAAACAGAAGTCGCAGCCGCAAACTCCTGTGCAAGAGTGCACAAGCGAAATTGCCGAAGTGAAATAATTGTTCAATAATCTATACTCAAAATTGCTGGTTGTGGCACAATCTCTCATGATGACATCTGTAGCAGTATTTCAGGACCCATACGTGTACACGTGATGTCAGTACTAGCTACATTAATCAAAATTGTACATACGTACATCATCATATTCTTTTACTGGATAGAAATACTAATAAACTTATCTGCTTTTCTTATATTATCTTATTTTCTTCTCTTCTTTTCTTCTTCTCTACTTAATTACTACCCAATATGATTATATGATAGTGTATGAACATTTTTTTTTC
>NQII01020524.1:0-12337 GCA_002778355.1 Clitarchus hookeri
TAAAGGGAAATATAAGGTACGTTAATGTTTTACGGATTTTATTGTGTTGTGTTATGCGATTTACTTCGGAATCAACCAAACATGTCATCCTTGGGGTGATTTTTCAAAGGTGTTATTTAAAAGTGTGAATATGCCGTGAAAAGACTATACCAAGTCTCAAGCACATAAGGGAGAGCAATTTTATTGCANTTATTTAAAAGTGTGAATATGCCGTGAAAAGACTATACCAAGTCTCAAGCACATAAGGGAGAGCAATTTTATTGCAGATTCTTGTAAACTCTTCCAGGTTGAACGAAACACATCGTTAGAGACTTGTAAAATCGCGAAAAATCGTTGAGCCAATGTATCTTCGATAAAACTCTAGCTAGTTAATCATTTCGTGATTGGATGATCAAGTTTATGACTCGTCTAAGTTCTTTGCNATCTTCGATAAAACTCTAGCTAGTTAATCATTTCGTGATTGGATGATCAAGTTTATGACTCGTCTAAGTTCTTTGAAGACCAGTCACACACGTCCTGCTTTCGAGTATCAGAATCCTCTTTGGCCCAATGAAATGGGATGGTAGTTTCATACACGCACGGCAGCCNACGTCCTGCTTTCGAGTATCAGAATCCTCTTTGGCCCAATGAAATGGGATGGTAGTTTCATACACGCACGGCAGCCAGCAACGAAAGAGAACTGTCGGAAATATATACAGTACTTTGAAACACAGCATTCAATTTTTCCCACGATATACCATCGTCTCTACATATCGAATTTAAGGTGTTGTTATTACTCCTATAATAAAATATCTTGTACTTCAGAATACTTAACCCATTCAACTTACGCTTTAATTTTTCATAAACCTGTTGCACATGCAGGTATTTTAATTATGGCGAGTGCTTACAAATTATTAAATCATTTACTCGCTGTATCCTACGAAAAGAGATGCTGTTGGTCCTGTGCACAAGGCATTCAACTATAAAACCTTTGCCGTGGAAGAATTAGAAATTGAAGTATGGAGATAATAATGGACGAACTTAAAAATATATATTCTGGTAAATAGTGTAACAGGAACTTAAACAACACATACCAAGAGTAAGACGATTAAGTAGGTAATTAAACTGTACGTCCAGGTAAAAGTTTCAAAATAACTTTATTATTATTAATAGAAAGCTTGATCGTGATAACAGTGGCCTATGTAAATGCCCAGAGAAAGGCACTGAGGGTAACCAGGTGCAAGAACGACCCTATGTTTGGTTATCTGGCAGCACTTCGGACACAAATTATTATGCTGGGGAGAAAATTCTCAGAGGTTAATTTTCGCGAGAAAGGAAAACGGAGATTCCGAAGAATTTTTTTTTAATGAGTAGCCAACCACATTTACAAAAATATATTCACAACTTCAAAATTATTAAATTCTTCGTTACAGTCATTGGCCTCCAGAGATACGACACGTGACGACTCAAACAAACAGTCTAGTTCATGCAGTTGATAATAACAACATTTTGGCTAGTAAAACCAACTGCGCTAACTGAATAGCTGGCCAAATGAGTGGTTTCAGTGAAACAACAGACTAAGCAACACACATTCGAGTGAAATGACGAAATCAAACAGAAGATTATAATNGTGGTTTCAGTGAAACAACAGACTAAGCAACACACATTCGAGTGAAATGACGAAATCAAACAGAAGATTATAATTAATGAGGCAGATAACTTCATAAGAAAAGCGGGAACATAAATAAAATATTAGACAGTGATACATTGAAAACAAAGGTGAGAAAAGACAGAATTGCTGGGCAAGTGGGTCCAAAGTAAATGGCGCGGACATGAANGATACATTGAAAACAAAGGTGAGAAAAGACAGAATTGCTGGGCAAGTGGGTCCAAAGTAAATGGCGCGGACATGAAAATGGAAGGCGTTTGAAGTAAAATATGACAGGCGATGCGTCTGTTGACAAAGAGTTGGAAAGTATTTCTCGAGAGACAGGGTGGCGGCCGTCCGAAGAAGCACGAGCGAGAATCACAGAGCCAATAGCCAAGACCACTGAACAGCAGAATATATCAAATAAATTCAAGTGGCAGCAANACGAGCGAGAATCACAGAGCCAATAGCCAAGACCACTGAACAGCAGAATATATCAAATAAATTCAAGTGGCAGCAAATTTTTGCGGGGACGGTAGCTGACGGGTGAGGTTATGAAACTACTTCAGCCTTCAACGTGGTTACCGAGCTGACGCGTCAACTGCAATTCAACACGTTTGAAAAACGCGGTTTTGTACGAAACTACTAAACGTGTCCCAATTTGTTTACCTACGAAAAAGACTGAATGGTACTTTCACGACATCGCGTATGCTATAAATATTATTTTCACGCACTCCACGTCGTTAAAAGAGGCTTATTCAGACTGCTGTATCTTAAAACTCACTACCCTGACAAGAGCGAAACTACGATAGGAGCATTAATTGTAATTTTCCACAGACTATCGTCCAATAAAATGATAGGGGTCACAGCTTCAATTTCCATGGCAGTAGACTAGAACACTACACTCCAGTCTAGAGCCTCGCGTGTAGAGGCGATGGCGCACTTGATGCGCGTGTCGGTGTCGCCCTTACCGCTTCTGAGCTTGAAACGCGGAAATAGCTCCAGGTATACAACTGCCTTTACTTGACCCCACCAATAGCTGGTCACCTTGGTGTAAGTACGAGATAAAATATTTTATTGTCGTCACTTTTATTTTATTTGAATAGTCGCTTTGCTAAATGACACCTGTGACTGGTCTAGGCATAAATTCTTGAACACCAGGGCAAAAAAAGACAAACCATTTAAGGGAAATCCCATGTTATGGAAATTTCACCTTAGTGCGTTAATTTTAAAGATAGGAGTTTCAAACAAAATGTATTCTTGGCGAATATTTCAGGAGAAGATCCCCACGAGCGTGTATTTTCAACACAGATAGGCAGTATGCACTTTGTTTGTAAAATATAAACAAGATATATATGTTATGGAAACATCTCCGCTGTAGGGAACTTCTCCTAAAAAGTTCGCGAAGAATACGTTTTGTTTGTAACTCCTATCTTTAAAATTATCGCACTGAGGCGAAACTTCCTGAACATGGGATTTCGTATTTAAATTTCGCAGCTGCCAGCCGCTAGGCAGTGCTTTTAAGGAACACCGCCATGCAAAAAAAATTTAAAAAATGTCTGCACAAACTTTGGCAGTGGTAAACAGTGCTTTAAATATATTCCAGTTACGCGCGTAATTCATACAACAGAATAACGAATGGAAGGTGACAAACATTACGTCCAATCTCTTTCATAAAATTACACTTCATGAATTAAAATACATAGTCCTATTTTACGAGTTCTATTGGAGTTCTTAAGCGTAATCCTTTATTTCCCGAAGATACCAAAAATATAAAAACCATTAAAAATGTTAAAAAAATTAATTTTTGACTGATCAAGCGGTGTTCTCTTCAAAATTACATCACTGGAAGTGGAAATTCGATAGCTCGTGAGCCACTCAGAATGCCTCCCAAAACCAAGGCCGAAAGTTTCAATTTTCCCCAGTCTCTCGGGAACTGAGGAAAATTGAGAAAACTCCGTGGAATAATTACTTCATCTCCTCGGCAAGCTCTGTAAAGGTTTCTCGTCCCACCTATTTCCTCTGCAACGTGCCGTTCCCGAGGTAAATGACCGGAGATGAGCGCAGAGCTCCGAATTTCTCGGAGGTAGCGGGTGAATCTCCGTGGCTTGTAAACGGCGCAGGGTGCAAGGTAATGCGCGGAAACATTGCACGTTGTTACGGCGAGGGGATTCAGAGCTGAGGTCGTCTTCCCAACGTCGTTTACGACACGTAGTTCCCGGGAGATAGTGCCGGGTACACTCCTGCCCGCTTGTCTGTCTAGAAAATGCACTAGAATTCCTCGCGGGTGCGATGTAACCACTCCCCGCCACCACTATGATGGAGTGACGAACCGCCACGAGAAAGGGCGACCATGTTCCTCCGTCAAATGGGGTAAATAAAACACTCCGAACGTCTCTGAGATAGCGTGGGACATGGGAAAAACTAAACACAGTGTGTCTTGCAGTGAGTGGGGCCTCTTGCTCTAGTTTCTAGAGACACGGTCTCAGCCCGAAGGCAAAGCTACAAAATAACTGAAATAAGAAGTAAGGTATAAAGAGATTCAGACATCATCTTATTACTTGGGTTTGTTTAATAATCACAACCAGTGGTATAACTAGGGAGACCCGAATTTCGAGAAAATATTTCCACACTTGCTAGATTTCAATACCCGACGAACGTACCAGCAGTTTCCTTTTACTTATCGGCGGGGTATGTCTGTGAGAAGACATTTTATTAGTTGACTGGCCAATCAGAATTAAGTTACTCCGATACTGTACGTCTCTTATTAGTGGGCAGACACTTACGACGCGTTCTAGCTCACCCAATGACAAAAGCAGATCTGAGCTAAAGTGTTATGAAATACAACTGGTCATGAAATATTTTCGTGAAATTCGGGTGTCCCTATCTATAACGAACACAAACGCTCTCAACACCGCACAAAGAAGATTCGTTCTGCGAGCCAAATGTACTTGTATGCGCGCGCATCGTCAAACGGACGTCTCTTGGCGCATTTGTGAGATGTGTCACACCCTCAACTTGACGCAGGCGGCCAACGTTCTCCGAGTTGCCTGTAGAGCTACCTTCATTACATTTCCGAGAATATTTTTTAATCCTTGCACGCCATCTATTGAAGCGTTTCACGAACTACAGTCACACGATGCCATCGCAATTTTAGTTAGACTGTCTCCATGCACTAGGTTTTTGTAACATAGACCACAGACCACTACTTCAGATGACAGTGCTGTCCACCAGTTAATACGTGAACCACGGGTTCTCGCATATCTTATACATGGAACACAACGAGAAGTAGTTCTGCGAGGAAGATTTCCAAAAAAAACTTTTCCGCAGTCAGCAACGTGATATGCTTCCGAATTGGCAGACACGCGATTCATCGTCACACTTGAAAAAAAAAAAGCAGGAAATCGCACTTGCTGTTAATTTTGTGGCGAACAAAAAATAAATTTTTTTAGTGGCCACACAACATCAGCTGTGAAAAATAAATTATTTTGTGATTTTCATGGTGATTTATTTCTTAACACTTTGCAGCTTCCACTGTTTATTTATTTAGATAGTTTTCCAGTGCAGCGACTGGATGGACGCGAATGAAAAAGTCCACTAAAAAAAAAAACGTTCCATGCAATCTGTTAGTGTCCACTGCCAAGGACCCATTAGAATCCCCGATATTGAAATTACAGATTGGCAGCGAATGAATTGGAATCATGGACCTCATACCCCGGGGGCTACAGTTGGTTATAGATTAAACGAGCACTTTTGACAGTTTTGCTCGCTTTATTCCCTCCCCTCATTTTAAATCCTTCTATGCCGCTAAAAAAATAACAGAATAATAAACTTTTTTATATTAATGTTCAAGATGAACTAGAAGTGAGTTGCCCGTATAAACCACTGTAGGAACAGGTGTTTCGTTGATTTCTCTAGTACCACTTACCGACGTCCTAAGGCGCCGCGGTGCTGTAGTGGCCAGAATACTTGCCTCTTACCTAGGCGAACCGGGTTCGATTCCCGGCTGGGATTTTCGCACGTGGAAATAGTGCTGGGTGATGCCACTGGTCAGCGGGTTTTCTCAGCAATATACCGTTTTCCCGGACCTTGCATTCCGCCACTGCTCCATACTCACCTCACTTCACCCGCATCGGCTCTCAAGACCACGATGTTAGGAGCCGCCCAAATCTCTTCACTGCACTCCACCGACGTTCTATTGGTTCACCCAACAACGAACCACGCTTACTGTACTGTATAAAGTCAATTAATGGCCGATCAGCAGCCACTAGCGTGCCGAGATGATTTTTCCCGAATAAAATGCTCTTTTCCAAGTAAAACGATTTAATCAATCAGGCCATTTTGAAAAGCTGCACTAAAAAAAAAATGTATAAAATCAAAAACTTGTTGCCACGCTGTAACGTCCTTGTAAGAGCTTGTTAAACACACTCTGAACGATAAACTTATACCCGCCCGAGTTTTGTTTAGCAGAAAAAAAAGAGATTTTGAATGCACACTTGAGCGTGGTCTCCAAGTTTCAACATTACTCGCATTACGGTGTGAGATTTTCAATACGTTTAGACGACTACAGTTCCTACTCAGAGGTTCCAAATATGTCAGAATATTTTGCAAACTCTTTGATGGCTGTGCCTGAATGCAGCTCGAAAAAGTGGGAGAAAGTGATCAGCGGAAACACAGATACCTATAGGGTCATTATTTTATACTTGTGCTAAACTCCGTTCAATCTGTAGAAATTAATGATAACAACTCTTTCCTAGCAAATTTTTTTTCGATAGCATAGATTTTGCATTGTGGCATGTGCAAAACACAATTTCATTGCTTTTGAGACTTACAAATAAAATAAACAAAATTATTTACAGAAAATTTAACAAGTGCTAATGAAAGGTCATATCTGCTTAGCAAAACTTTTTTTTTTAAATAAAAACATTCAGAAATTTCCTTATTTTAAGAAATTTATAAAAATTGCAAAATTATTTTATAGCGTGATTTTAATTATTCATTGAAGTANAAATTTCCTTATTTTAAGAAATTTATAAAAATTGCAAAATTATTTTATAGCGTGATTTTAATTATTCATTGAAGTAACTTGTGGTATCTAATTTCAATGTGAATTATCTCATTTTGGTAAGTGAGTTAGTGTTTATTATTTGCACGTCCCCAAAACACTAAAATTACGATTTTGTCAGGCCACTGTGTAGAAACTGATCTATTTTTATATGTGAGAAAATAGCACTAGTAAGTAATATCTAACAGTTTAACAACAATTTTTGTACAAATGAAATAAAATGCATTTTACGGTGACCAGTACCCTTGAGGACAGGTTTTTTTTTTGTCGAAGTTGATTTCGAAAGTTGTTAGTTGAACGCGGATATATTATAGCGTCTTGCCATTCTTAGCGAACTGCGGACAGAAATTGAAGCCGTTCANGTTGTTAGTTGAACGCGGATATATTATAGCGTCTTGCCATTCTTAGCGAACTGCGGACAGAAATTGAAGCCGTTCGTCGTAGAAAATCCGTGCGTCTTCGGCGACGGGGTAGCGTGTCTGATTCGCTTGCGGAAGTTGTGGGTCCCATCACTGCTCCCTGCTCGAGAGTAGAGACTCGTTTTTTTCCCACGGGTTCACGCGTCCTCATACCAGGAGGAAGCCTCTCGAATTTATTATCAAGAACGTAAACAATTAATCGTCGTTCATGTTAACTCTCAGAGGGCAGTCCCGAGTATATCTCGGAAAAAGATATTTTTACGATTTATTTGTCCTGGAAGACAAAACTCGTACCCATAAACTTACCACAGATTCGCTGGTTTCTATGTTGACGTTACATGAACACTAGGTCACAAATTAAAATACCCTTGGACCAAAACCTTTAATTTTATGTTAGGTCGCAGAAATTAACACGATTGATCGTACATCATGTTACACGTGGCAAGTTACTTCAACTGGGATTCAACTCGCCAGTCCATTGGCTGCCGCCCAACCAGTAACGAAACTTGTCAGTATGGTAGGCGGGTACTATGTTGCATGGACCAGTGAGACTGCGGCTAAGAAGAAATACAGAGGTCAAAATGAATGGTGACCCTGTATTGGTTTATGGAGACGACTCACTTCGAGCGTATTTTGAATGCCAATAAACATGCGGCGTCTTCAAAGTATTAAGGTCCTGGTTAGCTTCAGCGAATAAAACTAAATGGACAGTCATTGTGAAGAACTTGGAGCAGTGTCGTTACGTCCAGAAAAATACCCGTTCCTGAAACTAAATGTTAAACTTCTTTCAGAATAAACCGTATCTTGGATAAAGCGGCAGAACAAATTAATTTGTACGCAGGTAAGTAAAACAGTGAAGAAAGTATCAAAAATCTAGGAGCAAAAAAATTCCTGAGAAATTGGTATGCGTACAGGGTTGCCCAATAACCGACGACAGGTGCCAATACCATCCGTAAAAAAACACGCATCTCGTCAGATTTAAAGTGGAGATCACAAAATATCCATGTTTAAGATGCAGTATAATTAAAAGAAAGTATTGTGCACTTCACTCATTTGCATTTGGTTAATGAGAATGAATGCTGCGTTTAATAAATTTATCTTACACTGGCCAGTACACCTGAGTATTTTATTTGCCAAATGCTCATTCAAGTTAAGTCAAACATGATTTAAGTAATTAATTATTTCCAACTATAATTTAATTGCAACGTTGTTCAGTGCTCTTCCCTAAATTTTTAATTTTGGTAGCTTCTTGCTTAGTTTCTTAAAATACACTTCAGAATAAACTTAATTTTCGTGAAAATTAAGAAATAATAATTATAAATTATGATTCATAACAATACAGTAAATTAAATTATAGTTAAAAATACAATTTTTTAAAAGAAAAAAAATACAGAATTTTTAGCGCGAGGGGTTACACAGGAACTGTGGCAGCATTTCTTGTACTCTTTTGGTAAAATATTATTTCCAGATAAATTTTCCTTTACGTAAAATTTTAGAATCTCTGGTCCAGGGACTGAAGGAAGCATTGGAGTAGAGACAACATTTGACGACAATATTCACATGAACTAATTGAAATTATCTAAATATTTCATATGTGTGTTTACATTCAAACCGAAAATATTTATTCAAGTAGAATTATAAAATAATCTTCGGAAATAGCATCACTTTACTTATTTACGCTGGTTACTTTTGCGCCGCTCCTTCCAGGAACCACGGGAGAATTAATTGAAACGTGCCTCCACCGTGTAAAAATAAAAGATAATAAAAATAAATGTGTGTGTTTCTGCGACTGAAGAGACTTCTGCCTCCACGGTGCGTGGTTCGTCCCCCAGGTCAATGCCGCAAGCTTGTTCGGTAATAAGGTTCCCGGGACGTCTGCTAGAAAATTCAATTACTTCTCGCAGATAATGTACTTGCTCCAGGGGCATGTCGGCGGTGGAGCCGTGAGGAAGGGGTGATGTTTGGCGGAGAGGGGACGGGCTGGAATTGGGCCGAAGATGGAAGAGAGCGTTCTCGATGTCGCAAAGGGTCGCGCTCCAAGAAATTAGGTCGGTGGTGATGGGCGCCGCCGCAGAGGGCGTGTAGTGCAGAGCAGTGGCGCAACATCCCCGAGGTAGGAGGCAGCAAGCCTTTAGGGGCCCGGCTGTTGCCTGGTTGAGAATATGGCATAAGGAAAAATATGTTCATGAAATTAGGGTTTTTCTTTTGGCGATTTTATATACCACCAGGGACTTTTTTGATGAGAAAAATGTGCTTCTTTGCTATCGAAGCCTTTGTATAATTCATATATAGCCTTTTTCCTGAAAAAATCAGGAAATTTAATAATTAAATTAAAAATTACTGAAAAATAAATTGTTATACTTGCCTCAATACACAACTTGTGAGTATCAGTTCTTACACTTGAGTTTTTTTTTCAAGATATTATCTTCAAAATTGGTTTTAAAAACAGAATTTCAGTATCATGTATTTCCCTATACCAAATTCTCAACGGGTACGTGCTGCAACGTATGGTTGTTTCTGACACACCTGGCATATTGGCGGTGATCGGGGATTCACACAGAAGTACGCACGCTCAAATGAATGTACAAGTTGGAGATACAGACACGTGCGTGCGCGTGATTTTATGTATATAAATTTGATTTTATGAATAATAGAATGATGTTATTTTTTCGTGCTATTAATTTATATATATATATATTTTTTAAATATATAAATAGGCGTGTGCGTGCGAGCATGGTGCCTGCAGCTTTTTTTTCACGATGGCGAGTTTATTGTCTGGGGAGGGAGTAGGAAGATGCCACTATTTAATTTATTTCTTCTCCTAACCATGCAATGACGATTTTTATATATACAGTCAGGACCTGTCCGAATGATCGGGATTGTAATAACTATATACCTATTCGTCGTTGAAAATTATCCTTTCCAAGATGTCACAGTGGTGTTGTGGACAAGATGCTGACCCAAGGGGTGAAGGATCGATCCCGCATGCCTCCGGCATTTTTGAGTTCCGTATACAACTACCAACAAAAAATAATTCCCAGTGCTCCTGGCAGCTACCGTTTGGACTACAATTCCCGATGCTAGCGTGCCCCTGCAGGCCACGAGTGAACAAACATACACGAAATGGCCGCATCGATACTAGTGCTCCTAGCTGCGCACCGTAGAACTTCACACACACTCTGGTGGCGGGCGGGGGAATTAAAGATGGAAGACGTGAAAAGCATGAACTGAACACACTGTGGAAGGGCGCGTAAACCAAAGATGGCCACCTACAGCAGACGACGGTGATGGAGGACGCGAAAAGCAAGAGAGAGAAACCAAAGTATACCAGAAGGAATATGAGAAAACCCCAAGGGATAGAATGGTTGAGAGAGAGAACAGCGAGACAGAGAACGGGCTTGGGAGAGAGAGCGACGGGAAGAAATGTCATAGCGTGAGAAAAAAGGATCGGAATGCAAGAGCATGAAGTGGCTGGAAGGAATAATAGAGCAGAAGAGCTGAAAGGAAATTCCAAGTGAAAAAAGGAAATTTACGAGGGAAAAAGGGGAATTCCAAGATGGCCGCTGCTGACGATGAATGGAAGAGCAGGAGATTTCGGTGTGACATCATACAATATGGCCGTTGTCGTGCCGCGTTTCCGCATCCAGCATCCAGGTGCCCCAGAATAGCCATTCTAGCTACTTTCATAACTTTCATTTCATTCCCCCAACCCAAAGAAAACAATTACTCGCTAACAAAGACGTATTCATATAAAACCGAAGGCATATTCCCCAACACAGCCACAGGCCGGTTATTTTATTTCCCAAAGTAAGTACGGAATTATTACATATTATTACAGTTGTTTGTTTACAGACGCGTAGCAATCCTTATTGGATTGAAACACGAATATAAGTAACAATATCACTATATATCTAGCCTGCAAAGAGCTTCAGGCTAACGCCTCACCCACGTGCTTTCAAAAACAAGCATTTAATTGCACTGAGCTATGTTACACGTGCATCTACAAAAGTAAACGCGTTTCATTTGTCATGAACAGCACTAGAGTTTATGAATATTCGAGAATTCTCCGAAGCGGTGCAATTGCTGGAAATAATTACAGGAATAATTGGAAAACTTAATAACACTACCATGGATAGACGTTTTATTCCAGACTTTAACACACTTTCTGCAAATAAAGTAAAAAGTTCACTGTTAGAACTAACATTCTTTTCGTTGCGTCTGTTTGACATTCTCCTTTTTTCTTTTTTTCGCGAATTTTAAATATTTTTTCCTTTTTCTTCAGGTCCTTTCAATTTATCTCGTTAGTTCACCGACTCAATTTTATTCTTTGTTATTCTGCAATTATTCCCTTTCGAGTTAAACATTTTTTTATTCACTCGAGTATTGATCAGTGGGCTTTGTGAACTACCTAACAAAAGCAGTAAAGGAAAATTCGCAAATTCAGTACCTTGTAGACACATTCGTACAACAAATGAAAACTAATTTGCACGTAGAAATGAAGTAATTTACTTCAAAAAATTTCCACAGCTGCCTTAAAACACGAATGTAATCTTTAGGAGACGGATTTTTCATTTTCACAATTATTGGAAACCAAGAAAATGCTGCAATTTAAAAAAGAAAATATTCTTAGGTAGCCCCTGAAATTGAGTACATTGACTTTTATCAAGCAAATCCTCAACTATTTGACGGAATAAATTTCAGCTACCATTGTATGATTTTTTAGATATGATATTTATGCAGTCGGAAAATACTACTGTGCAGTCGGAATAGTAAAAGTATAATTATTATACTTAATTTTACAGGAACTATTTATTTACGGAAAATTATATAACACGGATTTATAAGTTCAAACTTTTTCACAAATACAAAATAATAATTTGCTGTGCAACATCTTTAATGTCACGATACGAACAAGAAACTTCTGATTTAAAAGTGACCTAGAACTTCGCAGCATTAAATTCACCGTCTTGTCAACAGAACGACACGTATTTTAGGAACAGAAAACTGTTTTTGGCTCTTGTGAGCCATATCTCGTTGGATGGCAGTCATTTGTTGTGTCCTCTATTCCTCATAAGAAAAGGGAATTTTCACATCAAATACACTTCATCTCCACGCCTCCCCAGTATAAGCAAGTGCACAGAAACCAACCCAGTAATTAATACGTTGTTGAGGGGGAGAGGGAGGCACACTACACTGAAAAAAATCCGCAGAAGAGTGACAACGGAA
>NQII01020525.1:0-11054 GCA_002778355.1 Clitarchus hookeri
AAATGGCGGAAAGAAAGGGAAAAGAAGGGACAAGGAAAGAAAGTGCAGTAATAACGGACCTGAAACAATGATGAAGCCTACCCCCATTGAATTTCGATGCTGCTACGTTAGACGTTAGACGTTAGACGCTGCAGGAAAGGAGGGTTCGCCAGTGTTATCGAGATCCGACGCAGGCTCACTACCATGCTTCCTCTCGCTAATGGCGTTTTTTTTTTCTGTTCTGCGAACGGGGAGGGCCGCGCTAGAACCCATTAGAAGAACGTGCGGGAAATTGAGAATGGAGAAAGGGAAAAACATGTATTTTGTGAATGCGAGGATAGGTAAAGCAATATTGAACTAGAAGGAGGAAANTCAGTATAAATTTCCCGTAAAAAGCTACCATACCAAAAAAAAAAAAAAAAAAAATCGCCAAATAGAACCGTCTTTAAAAAAGTATTTGATGAGGAATAATTTTTTTACTATCATATTACAAGTAAAGAAAGTGCTTCTTAAAAGCACGCAGGTAGAGTTTTGTAATGCAAGGTATAGATACGTAGTCTGCTGTGACATCACAAAGAAGTTGGATAGCTTTTAAAAATTTGGCAGCATTATTTTTTTTGTACGGAAAATAGAGCTTAATATTCCAATCAGATGATAAAATTAACTATGAAAAATTATAAAGTGAAGGTGATAGGTCTCAAATTATCTGCTAAAGTATAGTACTTTATTAGAAAATGTTATCTTATTTATAATTTATGGCCATATAAATAACAAATTTCGGTAACGTAGCAGTGTTTTTTTCTTTGGATTAATTTTATTTTTAACGCAACACTGAAACTTTTTATAAAACATGTAATTTTACAAAACATATTTTGCCCAAAAATGTGAAACTAATACTGGAAATATCTTTATGTCATGTTTGTATCAAAGTGTTACTGTAAGTTGGACATCTAAATGTTCATATCACAGAGTTACTGCAAGCTGTAGTATCTTCATAATATTATTATCTACGCCTTTTCGAGGTACTAATTGTATTTTCCGTTTCGTATTCCTATAATAGAACACAGCTCGTATGTTTGTGTTGTTAGTAGGAATTAAAGATTTTATTTTTACGTAAGTTTATCATTTACTTTCGAAAAAAAATTGAATACGAAACATTTTTTAAAATACCTTTCAACTGGAAGTGTTTGTACACTTTCTGTATGGAACAGAGTATTTAAATAAACCTAATAATTAACTCGTGCAAAAAATTAAATAGTAGGAGCTCTAAAGTAATATTAAATCATTGTTTATGTAGCTCAACGTTTATAATAAACTTGAAGTCTACAACCCTAACTTTTTGAAATTCAACATTAGTTTTGGAAATTTTACGCTAATGTTTTGTGAACCTTACTCTAATTTGTTTGTAGTGTTATGAAAATATCTTCGGCAACCAGTTTCCCAAGATATACTTGTAAAAATACAAACAGATATAAGGTATACAAGCTGTTAGCATATTCCATCAGCGATAATTTAGTTTCTTTTTGAATACACAAATGAAGCTCAAAGTAGTTCTACTCCCAACCGTTTGAAGGCTTTGTATTATAATATATTTTTATTGTAAATTGCACATAATATTTTTCGCAAATTTATTACATCACAGACTAGCGCCTCTTTCACAGGCCTTCATCCGTGAGTAAAGTAAAGTAGCTGAGAGTAACAGCAGAGCATGAGTAAATGTGGTTTTGGAACGAGCATGATGTGAATAGCATGTCGTATTTACAACTATGTACTCATCACGCAACCAATGTAAATTCCAAAATTTATTTAATCACTTCCCAGAACTTCTGTAACTTTAAAAAAAATAACTACCGAATATACAAAAATGCTTGAGTTATACATGTTAACTGTTAAATAAATAATATGAATTTTATTTCTCGTCATTTGTAATTTTCCCGTGTGTGTGTGAATTGAATGTCTACATTTCCTTCCGGTTCATTTAATTATAATATGCTTCTCGCTGTTTTTTAGTGTGTTTAACAGTTTTACTCTGGAAAGATGGTCAAAATAATAACTCCGCTGTTTTGGGGCACCGTGGGACAACGCCAAGAGCGAGTAAAACTTTTACTCAGGATGTTTTTGGGACAGGAAGAGAGTAACGTTAACTGGCCGAGTAACGTCTAGTAACGCCGCCGCGATGAGAACAAAGGGCCAAGAGCAGGGGAAGGAAGGAAGAAGAAGCTGCTCTCGTACCCGGTAAGTCACGTAGTCACTCGGCTGAGAGACAATCGGTTCAGGGACACGAGTAATTCCCCGAACGTGTAGTCACTCGGCTGAGAGACGATCGGTTCAGAGACACGAGTACTTCCCCGGAGATGAACGGTGCTTCTCCCGTCCTGGCCGGTATCTCCCACTCGCGGCGCCGACCATNAGAAGAAGCTGCTCTCGTACCCGGTAAGTCACGTAGTCACTCGGCTGAGAGACAATCGGTTCAGGGACACGAGTACTTCCCCGGAGATGAACGGTGCTTCCCCCGTCCTGGCCGGTATCTCCCACTCGCGGCGCCGACCATNGACACGAGTACTTCCCCGGAGATGAACGGTGCTTCCCCCGTCCTGGCCGGTATCTCCCACTCGCGGCGCCGACCATCGCACGGCCTCTCCCCCCTCTTCTTTACAATCAGCCGGCAGGCCGCTGATACATTGTAGTGCCCATATGATATCCATTCACGCCGTAGTTGCGTTCGCGTGGTGCAAACTTCGCGCTACTGTAGTCCATGACTCTGCGTTCCCCGTCATCATCGTTTTGAAATAGAATGCCACCAAGGCTCTTTCGATTGAAACGAGTCTGGTGAGTGTGGTGTTAGCAGTTTAAGAGTTAGGTATCTTATTTACGGTTATTCCGACAGAAAATTGCAATGCAGAATTATGGACTGTAAGAGGTTATNTCTGGTGAGTGTGGTGTTAGCAGTTTAAGAGTTAGGTATCTTATTTACGGTTATTCCGACAGAAAATTGCAATGCAGAATTATGGACTGTAAGAGGTTATAAAAAAACCGGTTCTTAACAGTTCGGTACCAACGTTAAGATAGTTTCTTGAAAACATTTTTCAAGACTAAAATTATTTTTCTCCGCGAGTGAACCCCTTGGTTTGTTTTACATTTCATATTGTAGAGAATTTAAAGAGGAATCCAATGGTATGTCGATAATTAAAATCGGATAAATGGTTCGCACGGCCGAGGACACATTCCAACCTCCGGGTCTGCTCGCTAAACATTTAAGTTGTCGAAAGACTGTTTGGTTGGAAAGCAGCGAGAATTTGGTTTAAGGAACTACACGATGATGAAATTCGGTTTTGTGACGTTCCTGCTAAAGATAGATATATACGACCTTGGACTGTTTTTAGCGGGAAAATGCGTGCTTCTTCGCTATCGAAGCCTTTTGTAACAATAATATAGATTGTTTTATGGAAATATCAGAAAATTAACAATTAAATAAAAAATCACTGAAAAACTAATTGTTATATTCGTCTAGACAGTTCAAGATAATCATTTCTCACACGTATATATTTGTTTCAAGTTTATATCTTCAGAATTGGCTTCAGATAACAGAATTTCGTTAGTATGTATTTCCTCTGCTTTCAAACTTGGCAACAGCGTTAAGGGGGCGGCATACCTCTTCCATCTTGGAATTTATTTAAAACAAATCTTCGTTATAAGACTACATGGCCAGGCATTAAGACCATATTCAAATTGGCCCTTTCGTTAACAAAACGATTACGCAACCCAGCTTGTCCACAAAATATATGACGTATTATTGTAATTTTGCGTTTTGTTAGCTTCGAAACTGACAAATTACAAAATACAATTTACAAAATCACCACCGTATTATATTTGCCTGTTTGAAACGTTGAAATACATATATTGGTGATATTATTGGAACAAACAAATGAGTATTGTACTCACAATTTTTATTTCATAAAGCCAGTTATTGAAACATTTTTGCACAATTTTTGTTAAGTTGTAATTTCACGTCATATTTAATTTATTCAGATAATTTTTAATTTTAAACAGCTCTCTTAACATCTTTCGGGACAAATAACTGTTTATTTTTAGACTCTGTGATCTTTTAATTTTGGAATCGTGATAACACCAAAATAATAGCTGTACATTTGAATGGCATGGTGTTCCGGCTAAATCTTACATGATGCCAAATATAAATTACGAAAAACGAAACTTGAAAACAATTAGAACATTGCCTAATAATATAAACTTGACAAGGTATAGGTGACTACTTAACATCTTTGAAGTTTGCACGGATTTAGTTATAACCGTGTTTTCCCAAATAAGACAGAAACGATTAAATAACGAGGCAACCTTTTACTACGGTCACAGGTGTGAAACGAATCACGTGGGTAAAATTATTCGGATTTAGATATAACTTTTAAAGATATTCTTAGTGGCTTGACTATATTAGTTTTAAAATATTGAATCTGAAAATTCAGTTATGGAGGGAGACACGTAAATTCAAGATGGCGTGGATACCTCTTACTTAAGACCTAGCTAAAGTCAGTCTCTCACTGTTTTTTGTAACTATTCACTCAGATGTGTGTTGACCTTACAATGCATTCTACTGACCTTAGCTGAATGTCTGGAGTAGTTGATTTTATCCCCCACTGTCATTAGCTCACTGAATCACTGCAAAAACTGGCGGGATCTTTTTGTGAGTGAGGTTATTCCCGACGTGGATAAAGTATGATTGTATAAAATATATTTACAAATATTGGGAGAATACATTGAATTACTAAAGTACCAAACATTCATAAAGCATAAAAAAAAGTAGAAAATTGTACGGCAACGAAAGTTTATTCTCATTTTCCCAACAGCAATTCACTTCTTCCTTGATCCTCAAATGTGTCATTAAAATNTGTCGAAATTTTTCGCCTATTTACGGAACGTTTTTCCGAAACATACGGTCAATGTACGGAAACGCGCTACAAAATTACATAAAATGCAACTGGTGCACGTACATACGAAATGCAGAGCCTCCACATTTAAAACAGCTTCGGGTCTCGGGAACGAAAAATCACGAGACTACAGGAAACGTTCTTCGCCCCTGTAACTTGAAAATCATCGGCAGTTAGATTATTCACACCACTTAAACTAACTCTTTAAAAAACCAAAAAGTAGTGAGAGCCATCTACAACAGTTATCAAAACTTCAAACACTCAAATATCACCATAAGCTGAGAAACTTACGTTCTTCACTATTACGGTATTTGTTTCTTATTACTATTACTAGTTAACAAGACGTCGTAGCAGAATGGAGAGTCACGCGCTACTGACTTCTTATCTCGTATGCAAAATACCACTAGTAACAAAATATTAGAGAATTTTAATTTATTTTTATAGACTGTTAAACACCCCCATAAAGAAATTCAATTATTCTTACAATTTATTTAATAAGCCGGAAATAAATAATTAGTAGTAATTTACGGAGAAGTTTCACCAATTCACAGAAAATGTTCTAAGATTTACGGTAAGTCCTCTTAAAAAAAAAAACGTTGTATCCGTAATTTAATGAATATCTCTGGATAATTTTAACCGGTAGTTTAACGTAATTTCAGAGAAATGTTCAGAGAAATGTTTTCTAACAGTTTGGCGCTTGCCACTCGGCCTCCACCGCGGCCCCACGCAATCAAAAACGGAGGAAGGAGTCTGCAGACGTCCCATTTCCGTATCTTCTCTCGTCCTTCCGTCCATCGCCGCTATTTACCACACTCTGTGAAGGCTCGACTGCACCTCTTTTGCAGAAATTCTTCAATTTCGTGCCATAAATCTCAGTTTAAGATGTATTATTGGAAACGTTTAGTTACAGAAAATTTACTAGTTGTTTAATTACTTTGTATATAATCTTCACTGTCTGTTATCTCCTGCTTTCAAAAAGGCAGAATGTTATTGACAAAATATAAATATGTTCCTGACCTTTTTACAACTAGGAGATAACACAGAGTTAAAATTAAGCACACGAATATTAAAAAACTCGTAAAATATAAGGTTTCTCTAATCGCACATTGTCAGTTATTACTCTGAATCCGAAATTATGTCATGGAAACAAATAATTTCTGCAAAAAGGAAGCCAAACCTTAAGGGGAACCTTCCTCTGCCATATTGTATTCTAGGGTTTTCTAGCTTGGTTTTTTTTTTGAGAAAATTCCTAACGTATATCTTGTGACACAAATACAAGCTCGAATTTCAATCGTTGTGTCTGTACTAGCGCGTAAGATCAATAGATAGTGTCTGTGCTAGTGCGTAAGATCAATATATAGTATCTGTACAAGTGCGTAAGATCAATATATAGTTGGATATAGGAATACGGTAAGAATTTTTTTAAATAAAGGTAAATAAGTTAGAAAAACCAAGATTTCAATGTGGCGTAAATAGTTCCCCTTAAAGAAAATTTCCGAAAGGTGCCGGTAAAAATTTCTCTGGAAGTCTCCGTAAGATACTAGAGATAATGCTGTTTCGATATGTTATTTTCCTGAATTCCCTAGAGCGTTCCGTGAATTTATGCCTGGTGGAAACCTGCGGTGCCCTTCCAAACGTTGAATATTTCCTCGGGAACCGTTCGCCTGAGAATGTTACACCGAGGCAGTGCATTTTGTTCCTCTAGTGTGCACATTTTTATTACTTCATAATAATCCATAAGCACCCTTGAGTAACAAAAATTTATTGATTAATAACATGACCACCCCTACATTTACTAATGACGGGCGGCGATCCTAAATAGGGCTTTCAAAATTGCTCAATTTACTGTAAAGCGTCCATTAAATTTTTTTTCAAATTTTGCAGAAAATTCGTTATTGTAGTAGACTTATTAAATTTCTCCGATAAAATTATCCACGCTTTCTTTTTAAATAACAGTCTTTCCATAAATTTAACAGAAAGTGTCTTGAATTTATCGACCCCGCCCGTAAATTTGCTATAGTCTATTCGCGCTATCTTCACACTTCTTGAATCAAACCTTTGAAAAACCACACCATTTACGAATAGCTTGGTTCTATTGTAAATATAATGCGTATCATAAGCATTTCATTCTTCTGATAACACAAGAATACCTTATTTTTGGTTAAATTGAACTTTTACTTATATTTTACCTAACAATTTTAATCTTTGATTTATAATAAATGTGAATAAAAACAGGGAAAAATATGTGTGTTGGTAATGCCTAGTAAAAAATAGCTCTTATTCAAAACATCATTACATTGTGTGGGCACGAATGCTGTGCATTGTCCTTTGGTGTTATTTTATTGCATAAGGCGGAGGAATATACTGGAAGTAGAACTTTAGCAGAACTTCAGATAAGTTGGTTGTAACCGTGAATGGACTATAGTCAGTTATTATGTACTTCCGGTTAAAATAAAAGAGAGGCACGAAAGAAAAATTTTCCATTTTCGCTGCGCGGGTGGTGTACTGTGTATAAATAACAAATTAAAACAAGTTAAAGTATGTTGTTCTAGAACGATGATTGAAAATGAATCAAAAGATTGGAATTCGGTGACTGTTATCGTTTATTTTCAATTTAGTTAAAAGAAAGGTTGTAAATAAACTATTTAACCTACAATTTTCGTTTTATATTAATTACTGTATTTTTTATGTGTTTGTAACTGTTACAGATGTCTAACGCTTTCGATTTTGAATAACTAGGTCTGAGTAGCGCGGGTATATATTAACTGCCGCAGAAACGATAACTTTATGGTTAGTTTGGAGAAGAAATATTCATGTAGACTCGGCGTAATTCGTTAGCGTAACTCGTAAGCGTTCCGTATTTTGTATTTACGAAGGTCAGTTCCAGTTTTAAACATCTCAGATCGCGTTTCCGCACATTTTTTTGTGCATTTGCGTGAAAATTTCCGTGCAAGTAAGGACGTTTTCAAACACTTCCCAGACCGACGAAGCAGCATCGCAACATTTTAGTTACTACAGTGTAATATCCTTAGAAATATGCCCGCAGTTGCCAAATTACGTCATTAATTAACTATAAGTAGTGCCAGTGTGTCTTTCCGCGTAAAAATCGGAGCACACAGTAGACTTCAATACTACATACACACCTCAGCTGTTGTTATACCTCCATTGGCTGCTGGTGCCGTGTCCGTCTTTGACCAAGCCACTCAGGACTAAGTAACTCCGACACTGAACCTTCGTTATTCGTGCGCAAACGGTTAACACGGGCCAGAACATTTTTTAGCCAATCAAAGAAGCTAGACAACCCTACAGTGCTTTGGACTGTATCTTGCCTCGAAATGTTTTCGCGAAATATCACTGCCCCTAACTATAAGTAACTCTCACAGATACTGTTGGCTGCCGGTTTTCTCAGCAACATCAGCTTTTAGATTTTCTGCACGACTGTTTCACACATACTACTGTGTGATGTCATTCTGTGTTAGATAGCGCCACAAAAATGTCATACACACAAAGGTTTGAAAAAATGGTTCCTAGTAAATTGGTATGTTATATGAAACTATNATTTTCCTAGTAAATTGGTATGTTATATGAAACTATAATGTGAGTCTATGAAATTTAGTTTTCCTTTCTTTAATGGTCTGGCCTTGTGGCGGTTAACAGTGCTACCTTTTGCCGACAGTGTTTTGTTTGCTAGGAAGTTCTCTTAGCTCTCTGTTTGGCCAGGCTTTCGAGGCGACGCGAGAGTTCATAACCAGGTTCGCTTACAACTTGGCGGATTGCCAGGCAGATAGATGGCTCCCGGAGAGTATGTCCCACAAGTTATCCCCCCCTCTGGGGTGGCGCTAACGCCGGACAAGTAATTCTCACAGTGAAGATACATTCACTTCATAAGGTCAGACCGTGTGTTCCATGGGAACCCTGCTGAGCGCATCGTAGAAGAAATTGACGTAATTTCGTGAACGAACGAGGGAAATATATCTCCATACACTGCGAGAAAAGTTTGCGTCATCTAGCAAAATAATTGTAAAGGGCCAGAAGTATATTTAGTTGCCCTAACAAAATATTTGGTTAATTAAACAAAACTCGGAAAGCAGCAAAGCAATTTCGTTCATCTTACAAAATACACATTTCAATGTTTAAAACCGCTGTGATGGGTCAAAATTAATTAGACTAGCAACAAAATATTTACTTTAATCAACTTTATTGATTTATTTTGCACCCGTTTGTTTGTCTTATTTGGAAAATACGGCTCTAGAGTTAGTTCGTGTTTTTTTTTGTGACAGTTAGGATAGTAACAGTGTTTGATAGTATAGTTATTGATGCTTAATAATGTTACAAACATTCTATTAAAACTGGTTCAACATTAAGCTGAGAATTAAAGCTTTAAATCATGAAATATGTAATTGCCTACGTTGCCAAGTATTAAAACTGTAAATTAAAACATAACACTTTCATCAGAAGTCACTTTAGCTGAGTTTGCTAGATCGTAGCTCGGGCGCAAACGATCTGGGTTCGAATCCCAGTCGGGCTTACAAAGTTATTTATATTAACCGAAACTGTTTAATTTACGCAGAGCCAAGAAAAAATCTGCAGCTGTACTAACCAAATCTTTATTTGGGGCCATCAAATAAGAACAATAAAATAATTTCGGTCCAAAAAAATAACTATTTCATTGTCCCTTTACAAACAAGTATTTGGTTGGCTGAAACTGTGCACATGATGGTTTTTTTCGTTCGGTAATCCTGTTTGTGAGTCTGGGTGTAAAAACCCCGAAAATGCCAGGAGGCATGTTTNTGATGGTTTTTTTCGTTCGGTAATCCTGTTTGTGAGTCTGGGTGTAAAAACCCCGAAAATGCCAGGAGGCATGTTTTACTACAACGTGCAGCTAGCACTTTAGCTTGCGTTGTTAACAAACGAGTACATGATGTTACGTTATAGAATGTTGTTGTGTCCGCGTATACTTATACGTAGGGGCAGTGATATTTCGCGAAAATATTTCGAGACAAGATACAGTCCAAAGTACTGTAGGGTCGTCCAGCTTCTTTGATTGGCTAAAAAAATGTTCTGGCCCGTGTTAACCGTTTGCGCACGAATCACGAAGGTTCGGTGTCGGAGTTACTTAGCCCTGAGTGGCTTGGTCAAAGACGGACACGGCACCAGCAGCCAACGGAGGTGTAACAACAGCAGAGGTGTGTATATAGTATTGGAGTCTACTGTGTGCTACGATTTTTACGCGAAAAGTCACTGGCCCTACGTATACGGTACGAAATCGCTGCTCAATTATTATAGTAACTTGTAATGAGGACAATACAATTTATTGATAACTGGTGCCACAACCAAGCTATTTTCACCAAGTGCTTAAGGATACGGAGGTAAAACAACACAGCCTGTGCCACTAAGTCCAGCTACACACGCTAGCAAAAATACGTCACTATCAAGCAACACGTCGGAGCGCTGTTCTCCAATCAGCGTCCGGTAACTCACTTTTCAACCGGCAGCTCAGCCAGTAGAAAACCTTCCGCAGCACGCGGTGGCCAACCACACACGAGGACCCGTTCCCACAGCCTCGCACAGCCAATCAGATAATGGAC
This sequence comes from Clitarchus hookeri, assembly GCA_002778355.1. NCBI lineage: Eukaryota > Metazoa > Arthropoda > Insecta > Phasmatodea > Phasmatidae > Clitarchus > Clitarchus hookeri. Next base: position 10,511 of record NQII01020525.1, read on the forward strand.
ACGCCCACATCGAAGAAACCACCAAGCAATTCGGTCCCTGCACATTTAATTACTTTGTGATATGGCCAGTGACTTTTCACGTAAAATTCGCAGCACACAGTAGACTTCAATACTATATGCNGGTGCCGTGTCCGTCTTTGACCAAGCCACTCAGGACTAAGTAACTCCGACACCGAACCTTCGTGATTCGTGCGCAAACGGTTAACAGGGGCCAGAACATTTTTTAGCCAATCAAAGAAGCTGGACGACCCTACAGTGCTTTGGACTGTATCTTGTCTCGAAATATTTTCGCGAAATATCACTGCCCCTACTTTGTGATAATACCACGGAAGAGTTCATTGAATCTGAGAACGGTAGAACGGTTTCTTATATGATTGAAATTGTCAGCACCCACCGAGATATTCTGTTGGTTTTTTCCTCTCTGGGTGGGAGTGTAACATGGGATCACGTTAGGCGCACTTTCACGTATCATCTCGACGCACAGACAGGTATTTGTCCTAAAAAGCTGGCCAAAAGTACGCATCACAAATTTTAAGTAAAGTCT
>NQII01020526.1:0-11424 GCA_002778355.1 Clitarchus hookeri
CTATGTCATATCTTAGGGACCAAACACCCGATTTCCATTAGATTCTTCACACAAGTAGCGCTACGGTAGGCCATGTAAACTTACATGTTTAATGAGCTTAGGTAACTTATTTGCAATATAAACTCCCCGTAAATATTTAAGTTAGTAAACAGTGTCATTCTAATCATTAGACCGATTAAATCCGAAGTTGATGCTCCGAATCCAACCTCCGTAATGCAGTGGATTGCACGCTAACTTATAGTACGGGATTTTCTGTGTNTTGATGCTCCGAATCCAACCTCCGTAATGCAGTGGATTGCACGCTAACTTATAGTACGGGATTTTCTGTGTCGCAGTCATGGTAAGGCATGTGTGCATTTATAATTGTCTTATTATTGTTGGATTTATTTCAAGTTTCATTTATAGATTTATTGCTTTCAACGAGAAGTCATGTCCTTCCTACCAACTTAGCTTTTAATAAATTATTTAAAAACTAATTGCTTTAATTTTGAGGAAAGTAGTCTCAGTAGTTATATCAGTAACTTCCTGTTTACCAAGAATTAAATTCACGGATTCTCTAGATGTACAAGTGAAGGTACCATAACAGTAAACAACAGGCATTTGCTAAAAGAAAGCAAATGCATAGAATNTTCTCTAGATGTACAAGTGAAGGTACCATAACAGTAAACAACAGGCATTTGCTAAAAGAAAGCAAATGCATAGAATGTCCGAATAGTATTTCCCTAATTACAAACTTTATTTTTATCCGCTATATGTAAGATAGAGATGTGAAACCGGTGCCAAAATGTTGGCAAACTAACGACATTTTTTGTTGCAACAGGACAAGTCTCTACGTGAGCCAACATCACAAGAGCGTGGAGGCCAATCTGTCGAGTCACCACGACCGATCCATTGGCCAGGAAAAGTCGTATCTAGATAGGCACCTACCTCCAAATCTCAATCTGGCGGTGCACCATCTTGTTGGAAAATGGCATCTGGGTGATACTCAAGCAACTGAGAAACAGCAAAAAATTGCAACATGTCCAGGTACACTGGAGATGTGATGGTACCTTCAACAAAAAAGAAGGGTCCAATAATTTAGTCATGCAAAAGCGCGGCACGCACCAAACATGCTGCCTGTGGTGCGCTCTGGCACATCACCAGGGGGCTCTGAACCCCAAATACGCACGTTATGCCGGTTCACTACACCACTGACAAAAAATGTCGCCTCGTCAAAAAAAACAACATGTTTGAGATAGCCGGTAATGGCTATCTCAATACGTTATAATATTTCGACCGCAAAATCACACCAACGTATGGCGTCAATGGGCAACAAACAATGAACAATTCACACTTTGCATTCACTAAACAATAAACGTTTGTGTAAGATATCACGAAGAGAACTTTTTGGCATCTGTAATTCACGTGAAGCCCTAAGCACTGATTTCTTGGAACTTCACACAAAAGACTGTCTCACTGCTTCCACCCTCCCAGCTGAGGTTGATGGTCGGCCAGTTCTCGGTAAGTCAGCAAGAGATCCTGTGTTCTTGAACTTGTCATACCATGACTTAATGTTCTTGACATATGGCGGCATCTCACCATACANGCAAGAGATCCTGTGTTCTTGAACTTGTCATACCATGACTTAATGTTCTTGACATATGGCGGCATCTCACCATACATTATCTGAAAGTTCCTCTGCACTGTTATTGGCGACTGGTCTCGTGGACACTGCAACTGCTACAGTACAGCCACGTTACTGAAACCTGCAACAAAAAAATTGGTTCGTTTACCAAGATTTTGGCACCATTTTCACATCTATATCTTACATTATATAGCGGATATAAATAAAGTTTGTAATCAGGGAAACACTTTTCGGGCAATCTTTATTTGCGTAATGGAACTATCACTATTTTACAATATACATTTCCCGAATAAACTAGGCACGTGCTGAATGAAAACCAATATACGAGTGTAATATAACTCTCAGTATACTAAAATAAATGTGTTCGTAATAAAAAATCATATGCCAAAAAATTAATATCTAACAGAAATAGTATTATTTAAATGCACATGTTCTGAATACAAAATTTAAATGGCTTTTGTAATATTAAATGACGTATTTAGCTCGGATCATTTTCATTTATATCACTTAAGTCAGACTGGAGGTCTTAAACGTGGTCATCATCTTCTCTTGTAGATGGATCTTCAACAACTGATTTACAATATTGAAGAGTTGGGCTATATATATATATAATTAACCCTATAATAAGCACAAAGCAAGGCAGCAACATCATTTTTTCCTCTTTGAAAGGTGCTACAGTGTTAGTTTAAACAAGCTTGAGACTAGTAATTGACGTTTCTCATTTAAGTAGAGACTTTGCGATGCCAAGTTCACAGTTGTAACTTACTTCACCTTGCACAAGGATATTTTTATCTGTATTATTTTTCTTGGCCCTGAATAGTTTTTAACGAGAAAACTATAACTAACACAAATCTGAATGTTTCATGGCAGATTTAACAACTTTCTTACAATAATAAACATGAAAGTCTGCATCAGCTAATCACAGTTCCTTTACAATTGACAATTGTATGTACTGGTGAGNTTACAATAATAAACATGAAAGTCTGCATCAGCTAATCACAGTTCCTTTACAATTGACAATTGTATGTACTGGTGACTTCATTACTGACTGTGAATAAGTACTTCAAGAAGTTGAAACACACAATTAGTGGTAAAAAGGTATGCCCGACTATAGCATAGGTACAACTTTATATTTGCGATACCCTGAAGTGCCTTGCGGCTAAACCATTCTAATAACATTTTTAAAACAATCTGATTCTTATTTTGTTCGCCATATCCTTCAGCAAACATCTGAAGAGTGTGGATACCACTCAAATATATGCGTATGCTTTTTAAACAGTGAAATATGCAAGAGGTTGTTGGAGCTCTTCTTGTACTCACTTTGAAGCCAGGTGTTTAAGAACGTGTTGTCAATCTTTAGAAGAGCCAACACAGTCACATTAAACTCGTGTATGTATAATTTGCTTCAATAATATGCCTTCTAGTCAGATAACTTCCGAAGGACTTGATTATTTTGATGGTCATGCAAAATATTAAGCACACAATCTTGTTTAGTTTTCAATAGGCAATACAATATTTTCATATTTTAGGTTATTTACATTTAACTCTGTGGTTAACCTTCTTTTAACATTAAATTCAGTGGTGTTATTCAGTCTTTCCTCCAGCTGTGTACAAGTTGAGCATCAACCAGTTACTGTGGTGACAAAAATCATATTTGACATGCAGATGTTCATCTGTTTCGGAACAATAACTTTTCCACTGGCTCAAAGTGGTCAGTTCACTACAAAGACACTGTTTCCTGGTGTTCATGGCTCATTTATAATGTGATTGAGCAGGAAACTGCATTTATATAAAATATGTGGCTGCTTATTTCTTATCTGCGTATTTAGAACTCCCCACATCTATGGCCCTGCACTAAACATTGCTACAGATTTTTCACCAAATAAATAACAGGGTTGCCGCTTGAAGTCCCATGCAACATGATGAAAATACTAAACGCCATTTCAGATCCAAGCGCTTTTAGTACATTTAAGGTAACTTCCAACTTTCCTGAAGCCCTGCCAAAGTTATACTCCCGGGATATTCTTGCGCCTCATGCGAACAAAGCTTAACCTAGTCTAGAAATTACACCAAAGGGACAACGAACCGCATTCGTGCGCCCTCAGAGTAATAATATATTGTATAAGAACTATGTCTTACTAAACATTACCAACACCTCTTATATCTTTGTATGTATTCTTATTAATATTATGAATGAAATATTATAATTTTTACATTACATGTAAGCTACAGTTTTATTTACACAAAAATGAGGTACTTTTGTGTTAACAGAAAAAAAAAGAATCTCATATTACAGCACATATTTAAGAAACAAACAAACATGTCATACAAGGAGTGATTATTCAGAAGTTTGGTTCAAAATGTGTGGAGAAACCGTGAATAGATTTTAGCGGCGACGGTGTATTTGATGCACGTGGCAGTGCAGCCCTTATTGCATCCGTGCTTCTCTACCTCAGATTCGGAAAATAGCCCCTGGTAGGTGGGTCCCTTAAGAATGATAAACATAAATATAAAAGTAGGTTGCTGATAGGGGGAAGTGCTCTATTCGACAGGGAAATACAAGTGGCTTATTATGTTCGTGTGCATTGCAGATATGAAGAACAAGACTTAAATTATTTAGTTACGGCAGCATGGTAGGTAAAGAGAGGGAGGGGTGAACGGCTAGTGTGGAAGCGAATATTGAAAAAAGTTTGGGTATTAACGTGCATGGAAACGGAAGTGGCCAACGAATTTAGGTCGCATTAAATATATGTTTTAAATTGATAATTAATAACGAAGGATAAATTGTAAAAAGGGGAAGATGATGTGAGTTTGGTCAAAGAGGTTTAAGTAATTAGTAATTATTTTAGTTNAAGGATAAATTGTAAAAAGGGGAAGATGATGTGAGTTTGGTCAAAGAGGTTTAAGTAATTAGTAATTATTTTAGTTAAGGGAAGGCGTAGGAGATACAAGCAAGGAATAGTAAGCTGGGGCGCTGGAAGATGGTGGGCGAAAGGGATACAAAATACTTGTACTAAAATCAAGGTACATATTTGAAGGGAAACATCTAAGATTCACTGATTTTAAGAGGTTGGCGAAAAGCTATCATAAACTCTCAAGAGAGAAATGACAGGCACAGATATTTAGAGGAAGAGTTGTAAGGAAATAAGGAGGGTCGAAAATTGAAATGTGTACTGATAGAACGTGCAAAACTTCGGTGGAAGTGTGTTAAAATATGGTGCCTGTAGTTTCTGTAAATAGAAAATGACTAACGGTTTAAGTAAGTGTTGTCATTAGTTGAGCAGAATGGTAGCCGAAAGTCAAAAATGTATAACTATCTTTCGTAGGAAATCAAAATGTAGCCCAGCGTCCTTCCGAAGTCTATTGAATGAAGCAAAGCTCAAAAACGCCAGCAAGGAAAATTTTTTTCAGATATTAACGAAAATTTTAAGTACTTTACTGAGGAAGTTACTGTATCAAATTTCGATCCTGCGTCCCTCAAACGGTTCAAAACTGGCGATACGCAAAAATATTGTGTGCTAAATATCATGGGGTGAAATTAATATTTTAGGGCAGCTAAACCTCAACAATATTGCGGCGTTTTGAAACTGTTAATCCTAAAAAAAAGTCGCTCTTAATTATAGAGATGTCATAATTCTGGAGCACTTGTGTTAGTTTCCAGTTGGCCAGCAGCCTCAAAAGGGTAACAAGGCCAGTAGAAGAATGGCCAAGTCATTGTCAGCCTAGCCGCGGTGGCGTGGTGGCCAGAACACCCACCTGTCTCCTGGGATAACTGGGAGGGACAGTCCAACGTTGTATTTTAGCATGTTGAATATGTGGCAGACGTTGCCGTTTCCTGGTAAGTTTTCTATAGGTGTTTTCGTATTTATCCCGCCATCGCATTCCGCCACTGATTTTATCACGGTCTGGTCCGCCTAGTAAGAGGAATTGTTTACGAAGCGCGTTAGTAGAGGTTAGATAGTTATCGGCTCCGTCAAGGTGGCGCGTGCAGATTCAACTCTGTACGATGCTGTTCATAGGTGAGGTGGTATCCACGCCCACCCACCGCGATTCGAAGGAGCGTAATCTCCTTATATTGGATTGCATTCAACTGCAGCCAATTAAAGCAGGGTAGTGCCATTTTATAGTCTGACTCCAGAATTTGATGGGATCTGACCGGAGTGAACAGCATGGATTACTCTAACAACTGAAGCAACTTATGTGACTTTGTGGCTGAATAAAACTAGTGCTGGGCGCTGTGCACACCGTATGTTGATCTGGAATTTACTCATGTTTAACCTTTAAGGTCACAGGCACAGGATACCCGATTGTCCTTTACGCTTTACATATCAGTGCAGAGAATAATGTTCACCCCATCGACTGTCNACAGGCACAGGATACCCGATTGTCCTTTACGCTTTACATATCAGTGCAGAGAATAATGTTCACCCCATCGACTGTTAAGATTTCATCTTTATAAGTCGTCAAGTTCTTTCTCGTGTTCTCAGTGAGATTTGTCTTCAAATCAGTGAAAAATGCTTCACCGCAACTATCGAATATCTAGTGGTTATTTTGATGGCCAAGTTTCACTAAATGTATAGTTATTTATACTGATTTAATAGGAATTCTTCAGCTTCAGCCTGCAATTCCAGTTGCGTTCTACATGTTCACACGCCAACAAGTAGCACTTTATAAAAACATTTAGCTATAAATTAAGTATAATTTCTGAAGTTTCTGCACAAAGAATTTCTTCACATACTTAATAATATCTAGCAATAGCTGACACAAAGTAGGTTGAATGTGTTTGTTATATTTTTTATCATAGTAATGGTTATGATTTTCATTACTTTCCATCATGATGACTAACCTACTATTTCTGAAATTCTATTTGTAAGGAGTAACTCAAATTTTTGATACTACAGTTTCAGAAACTGGCACTAATGTTTCTTATGGGCCCGACAGTTTCGTGTTGCATGGTGTGAAAAGTCCAAAATTTACACAGTTTCTAAAATTTAACTGATGCACAGTTTGACACCTGGACACTTTGAAGGACTTGCAGTGAGAAGGAGTTAGCTCCATTTTTGACACTTTCGTGGTAAGTGACTTTTCGTATTAAAAAAAATATATTTCCTTGGTTTGGTGCAAGAAGAAGGTAAATCCAGCAGTTTGTTCCTAGGTTTCTCAACATTTAGAGTTGACACCCTTGTGGAGTTGGGGAATTGAGGGTACTACGAGATGTGGTTCTACAACCAACTGCAATCTGACAGAACACCGTCAGATGATCCGGAGGACACTGAGAAAGATGATCTTGATTAGTTGAAGAAAAAAAAACCAACCACTTCATAAAAAAAAGCCTTCATATCATTCAAAGTATCTTTTTAGTTTTACTAATAAATATGTTGCAGTCCAATTGAGTAGTTTTATTATTTTATTTAAACCAAAATACGATGATTTTAAAATTTATATCTTTGTTTGGGGCAAGAAGGTGTTAGATCCAAAATTCAAAACTCCCTCCTGCTTCACATAATAGGTTTTTTTTATCATATTGGTGGCGAACCATGAGTAGATGCATGGACTCTGAGCGGGAAAATACTTTCCACAAAACTTCAAATTTAATTTTGAAATATTTTTTAATTTTCTAATAGTGCGAAAAATGGAGCTAACTCTTTCTTGCTGCAACGAACATTTAACAGAATAACTAATGTAGTTTGTGTGAAGGCAGCCGCCAGTGTACACTTGACGTGGGTTTGAAAGTGCGCAGAGTTAGTGATCGGAACATGTCGGCTTGTCGCTGGGCCAGCCTCGGAGCGAGATGTATTTCAAAGGTAAGGACGGAGCGGCCGGCAAGGTCGGAGGTACCCCGTGGTCGATGGCCAGCGCGGATATCGTCCAGGAACAAGGGCAGTGCTGTGCGGGTTTAAAAACAGGCCACAGCCCCAGCCGTAGCTGTGTCTGCCTACCTGGACATACAGGGTCATCGGCGAACCTACCCGCAACCTGCGGCGGGAATCGTGTTTCGTGCAGCTCACTCAGCTCACAACCCAGAACTCAGCAGAAATTGGAATGTAGAAACAAGGACTATGTACCCATTATATCCTTTACTGTTCACATAGCAAGGCAGTTAGAAAGCGGGAGTGATTTCTGTGATATTTAAGAAGCCATTCCGGCGTCCCAGTTGATCTATTTAACCAGCAATAACACATATACTTTAAGGCTTTTGTCTTTTATGAATCTTACAATAAAAGTAACAAGGAAGAACAAAACTGACGCTTAACATAGGCGCAATCACTCTTGTTTGAAGTATATTCTTCGGAGTCAAACACACAAAAAAAAAACAGATTTGTGGCATAACAATTTTTTTTTTCGCTTTAGTAAAAAATACTTTTGTGTTCACCAATAATTCATTGCGTTATGCAATAACGTGTTCGTAAGTCGTAGTAAAAATGGTACGATACTGGAAGCTCACAAAATTGTTTTGATGATTGCAGGCTTCAGACAACATCTCGTCGACAGTAGAATCGGCGAAGGAGTTAGTCAATGCCTTCATTACGGAATCAGCGACAGCCTGAAGTGATTTTTATGAACTCTTGAAAATAAAAATCAGGATTATCATATCAGGAAATAAACCGTGTCCTCTCGAATGCGTTCGGTGTGTTTCCACTACACCACCTAACTCGGTTTTGAGAGCACTGACTTGAGCATGAGTCTAGCAAGTGTTACACAAATCAGAGCCTGTACACTTCATCATTTACCAATTTGGAGTAAAAGGATCATGTAATCCACCCCCAATTTATTAAGAATATCCCTTACTCATTTGTTCGTAATGTTGATGCTAGGGCACGAGTACGGAAAAATATGCAGTCGTGGCAAGTCCACAAGGTGTTCAATTACAATATGTCAGCGCGTCTGTCCATAATATGGCATCTGTAGTTTTGCAGTCGCTGCAAAATGATTTACTCTCGACGACACAAATATTATTGTTGTCATTTAAATACTTTGTGAAAGCCAATAAATACTTTTTCAATAAAGAAACATGTTATATAGCACGTGGTTATAGTACTCGTCGATCGACGTGAGTAGTAGAGTTATGGCGGATCAGGGATAGGTTACGTACATAAGATTTTTCGTATTACTAGCCTACGATAACATTGCAGGCTGCCGGCGGCCTGGAGCAGCCATGTTGTGATGGCACACGATCACAATATTAGATATGGGTGACCTTGACCATGACCTTGACCCTGTGCTCGAGATCTTGAATGACCATGAATAATCGCACAAAATCTAAGAAAAATTCTAAAAGTCGAGGAACATATAAGGTTACCCTACCAATAACTCACCTCAACAACCCTAACTAATACCACCATCCCCACTTCACCCTCTCAATAATAGAAAATCACAAACATTTCTAAAAAATAGAGGAACATAAAATGCCAAGCTCACACTCATCCCACTACATTCACCTCAATCTCACCCCGCCCAGTCCCCTCCCAGTCATGAAAAAATCACGACAAATTACAAAAAAAAATTTTTTTCATGTAAAAATCGGGGAACATATTACCTTCACACTCATACCACTACCCTCACTTCACCCACGCTCCACCCCCTCCCAATCATAAAAATATTGAAAAAAATTGCAAAAAATCGAAACATTAATAAATAACAATCGTGGAACATATAACATTAAGCTCACACTAACTCCTCCACCCTACCCCCAACTACCACGCCAGAACCTTTGCGACCACAACACTCCCCAGTCATAAAATTTGAGAAAACAATTGTAAAAATCGAAAGACAATAATACAAGTGTAGGAACATTATACATCACTGACTCAGACACCTTTACAGGTTGCTGGTGAACTTGACCTTGACTCGAATAAATATAAACTCGAAAAACAAAGAAAAACTGTAAAAATCGAAAGAAGGTAAGTAAAGTTTAGGAACATATAACATAACTGACTCCGTCACCCATGTTGGATGCCAGTGGCCCTGACCTTGACCTCAATTACCTTCGAAATTAATAATTTAAATATAAAATCGTAAAAAATTCGAAAAAAATTAATAAATATCGACGAACAAGTTTGATGTCGACCATGGTCGCCAACAATGTTGGTGACCATGGCCTTAACCCCCATAAACTTTAACTCTAAAAATTTAGAGAAAATTTAAAAAAATTTATGAACATAATAACAGTTTAGGAACATATTACATCACTGACTCCAACCGCATTGTTAAATGTTGTGTACCTTAACCTAGATCCAATTTACCCTCCAAATTCATAAAAAGTAAATTAATAAAAAATCTCATAACATATAGAATTAGATACCCTTTCCTTGCTCACCCCTCCATCACCAACCCCTCACTCACCCCACCACTAATAATAATAATTTTTCTTGAATAACAAATTATCCCTCCACCCATACCAATCAATGGTATATGTCGATTGGGCACTAAATTACGAGTTTAAGACCTATTTGTCCAGTATTGGTCACTATAAAGTTGCTAGTTATATCTTTTTTTTTTGTACATACCACCAGAGAGCTCCCGTGTCGTACATTTCCATACGCCTGATCTCGGTGACAATGCACGCATTGAGTGTGGTGAGATTCGCAGCTCCACTTATCTTGAAATGTGCAANATACGCCTGATCTCGGTGACAATGCACGCATTGAGTGTGGTGAGATTCGCAGCTCCACTTATCTTGAAATGTGCAATGGCAATATTCATTTCCGGCTCAGGTGGAATATATTTTTCCCGCAAGACACCTGTCAGCTTTTAGCAAGCTTCCTATGCGAAGATGACGAGTGCTACTTTCACCTTTGCAATTTACCCTGGCCAGACGAAATTACCGAAAGATGTAACGGTATAAGGCACGAAAGGCATGGAAGTAAAGACAGGGACGGGTGGAAGCCGACATTAGACACAACCTGTGCATCACAATTGTGTTCTGTGTACAGAGACGAATTTTTATGTAGTGCTAAATTCAAGCCATCAAATATTGTTTCTCGCCACTGCGATACATAAATGAAACAGGTACGTGTTCTGTCACGTCACGGCAGTGACAGATCACTGCCGTGGATTCAGAACATGTGTATGCATCGTCCAACGACGACGACATAGAACGTGGACGTGGAAGGCGAAGTGACCTGCAGCAAACGTAAATGTTTCGTTACTTTAAGCGAGACCATCTCAAGGTTCCTGTTACTACACGCCGAGATCGTGAAACTACGTGATGAGCGATTTACAAGATGGAGGCGGCATCGCCATTATGTAACCAGTCCTATATAAAACAGGCCCGCTATGTCGACGAGCATCCAGTTCGCAGCAGACAGACAAAATGGCTGGTTTCCATCCGGCAAGGACGTATTATTTCGTAAAACCTAGACTAAGTCACGTAGACTATAGTTACTAATCCGGTAGCAAGCTCGTGGATTANGGACGTATTATTTCGTAAAACCTAGACTAAGTCACGTAGACTATAGTTACTAATCCGGTAGCAAGCTCGTGGATTGTGAAGAGGTGTGCGACAGTAATTTGAATTGGATCGGTGCTAAGAATCCCAATTCGTTCAATCCTTTCCAGCAAGTGATTGACTCTACTCTAGGCTATGGCAAGTGTTGTGTTTTTTATATACTCAAAGACACAAAACTGATGTGCCCACCTGACGAAGTGCTAGCTGCTGCAAAATACTGAGACAAATCATCCCTGCATGCGTCAAACTGTGTGTCATCAACATCGGATCTGCATACCTCGAAGGCCGCCATCGTAGATCCATCTACATCGCAGTTGTTAGACTCGGCCACCGCAGTACAGCAAACTGTCAC
>NQII01020527.1:8018-19744 GCA_002778355.1 Clitarchus hookeri
AAAAAAAAAAAAAAAAAAAAAAAAAAATATATATATATATATATATATATAAGCGCTGTAACTCAAAATATACGCATCAGATACATACAAAACTATTAAAGGGCTCTGAACTGAACCTTCCTACAGACCTTCCTTCAATAAAATGATAGCGTCACCGCTGAAAGTCCCACAGGTAGATGCAATGCGACTAGAACACTGCCCGCCTTGCGCTCAGCGGCGATGGCGCACTTCATGTGCATGGCAGTGACGCCCTTATCGCTCCCGCGCTTCTCAGCCTACACTGCACGCTAGCAGCCTACAGATCCTTGTGCATAGCGGTGATGGGACACTCTCGGCAGTAAGTCCTAAGTTACAGCTGTTTAGTAGTCATCCATGAGTTTAAGCAGACTGACCAGCCCGTGATGAAGCACATTCGAAAGGGCCCATGTAGGATACACCGACTGTCATACAAAAACCTTCAGTCACTCTAATTTGCACAATTTATTGATGAAGTTATGCAGTTTTAGTACGGGTCTTAGTACCCTAAGTTACATGATGATTTTATCTCCAAATCATACCTACTCATTCACGTCTTCTGACACTAGCGTGAAATCCAGTACGTAGTTTAGCAACAGTAAAAAAATTTTAGACGTTGACGTGTGGTATCTTTTATCTTTTCATATTGCTTCCGAATGTCTTAAGTTATCTGGATAACTAGTAACGAGGTCACCTACACGAATGTTAAGAAATTTTTTGAAAGCTGACCAGTGGTAAGAAATTGTGCCTGAATTGGAAAAGGAGCCTGCTAAAATGAGAGATTCCTTCGACCGCTGCGGGTAGGTAGGTGTGGCTTAACGTCTCGTCGACAGCGAGTTCATTATATACGAACATAGTGGTTCAGAGAATCAAGAACGGGGAAGGAATCGGCTATCAACTGTGTCAAGGAACCACCCCATAATTCGTTTCGTGTGATTTGGGAAAACCACGCCAAGGCGAAATCAAAATGGTTTAGAGCAAGAAGCGAATCCGCCCTGTAAGAAGATATTTGTTAGTAGCAACAAAAGCCATTTGGTTGATGCTTTCCAAAGCGAAACAGATTAATATCACAATGACAGGTATATCGACAAGTACTATAGCCATTATGTTCTCACGTATATTTTTATATATTGAAAAAAATATTTATTGCCTGCCACCAAATATTTAGTTGACAGCAATAGGGTCTATGTCGTTCAGAGTAAAACATCTTCCGACGACTGCAAAACTATATCCATTATATTCTGCAAAATGTTATCCACAATCGTGTGAATTATCACAGGAAATATTTTAAGAAACTTCACAGTGATTTAAAATATGCAAATGACGCTCAGATGAATAAACTTATTACCGAAATTTTGCCCATGCAACCCACCGTCGATTGTCGATTGACTCCAAGGAGCGGTGAAGACAAATTACAACGTACATGAAACTTAAAAAAAAAAGCCTGTATTCTTGTCAATACAAGACTTATAAAAGGAATGTCTAAAAATTTAAATTAGGAATATTTCAGAAAACTCCGCTTTAATTCATATTCAAAACTGACCATTATTTTCCGCTATTTCAAAGCTTTTCCACTCCCAGTCATTCAAAATCTAGAAAACGCTCTCTGATTGGTCGGTTAGTGGTACAAGTTCAAGATACCCCAACTCGCTACAACACGAACTACCACTAACAACACCAACACCAACCACCAACTGCGAGTTGAAATGATTGTAAGGCCAGCCACAAACCATCAACACCAACCACCAACCGAGAATTCTGTCATCTCACATAGACTGCCCTGCCCTTCAACAGCCGCAAACACCAACCGCCTACTGTGCCCATGGGCTTAGGGTTTTCGCCTACCCGGAGCTTGAACGGAATTGCAGAGTGCTTGAAATACACGTTTAGTTACGAAACTGTAAAATCTACGTAAAGAACACACTCATCAGACGAGGGCTGTTGAGTACATACTTTCAAAAAATGTCACGCACGTTACAAACATCATTTCAGACTACTCCAAAATGGCTTAAAAAAAAAAAGAAGAAAAAAAAAAATATATATATATATATATAAGCGCTGTAACTCAAAATATACGCATCAGATACATACAAAACTATTAAAGGGCCCTGAACTGAACCTTCCTACAGACCTTCCTTCAATAAAATGATAGCGTCACCGCTGAAAGTCCCACAGGTAGATGCAATGCGACTAGAACACTGCCCGCCTTGCGCTCAGCGGCGATGGCGCACTTCATGTGCATGGCAGTGACGCCCTTATCGCTCCCGCGCTTCTCAGCCTACACTGCACGCTAGCAGCCTACAGATCCTTGTGCATAGCGGTGATGGGACACTCTCGGCAGTGTGTTCGTTATCGTTCCCGCGCTTCTCAGCCTACACTGCACGCTAGTAGCATAGCGGTGATGGGGCACTCTCGGCAGTGTGTTCGTTATCGTTCCCGCGCTTCTCAGCCTACACTGCACGCTAGTAGCATAGCGGTGATGGGGCACTCTCGGCAGTGTGTTCGTTATCGTTCCCGCGCTTCTCAGCCTACACTGCACGCTAGTAGCATAGCGGTGATGGGGCACTCTCGGCAGTGTGTTCGTTATCGTTCCCGCGCTTCTCAGCCTTACAAGGACTTGGCTTCACACATTTTGCTAAAATTCTTCGTTTTTGCGTCATTATTTTGGATTCGTAGTAATTACTTAACAATGTAATATTATAGAAAATTTACATTTTACGAGTTGTTTAATATTTTTGTGCATAATTTTAATTGTGTGTTATCTGCTTGCTATCCAATATCGAGAACTTATTTATATTTTATTTATAGGTTATCGACTTTTGACAACAACCAGATAACACATAACTTAAATTACGAACAAAAATATTTAACAACTCGTAAAATGTTAATTTTCTACAATCGTATATTGCCAGTAACTACTATGGATACGAAATTATGGCGCGAAAAGGAAACATTTCTGCAAAATGGGTGAAGCAGAGCCTTAAACTATCACAGCTCCAGCTTGTCGGCCGCCTTAACTGGATGATGGTGAATTCCGTGGTTGACGCCGCTACGGCATTACACTAAGACAACGAGATACAGGTTTGGAATCCCAGTGAAGCCATGCACATTTTAGGTTGGGGCCGCGATGGTTTAGTGGTCAGACTGCTCGCCTCCCACCCAGGCGAACCGGGTTCGATTCGTGGAGAGGTCGCTCCCGGATTTTCAAATGTGGGAATCGTGCCGGATGATCTCGCTGGTAGGGCGGGTTTTCCCAGGGATTTCCCGTCCTCCCGTCTCTCCAAACTCACCTCGCTTCAACCTCATCGACTCTCAAGACCTTGGTATTAAGAGCTGCCAGAATCTCTCTACTCCACTCTCCACATTTTAGATTAGTTTATTGTATAAGTTGCCTTCTGACTGTGTGTTTGGTTAAGGTTTGTTCTTCTCAGGCTAGGTACAAAACGTGATTTCTTATGGGAGAGTTTTGCATTGGGAAAATTTCCGCCTTTAGGTGCGCATTGGTCTAAATTGTAACTTTTAAGTAAAAATTTTTAAGCTACGTGAATATTAAAAGAGAAATATTTGACTGGAGTTACAAATTTATTTTATATTTGATTTATTATTATTGAAATTATCCTGTTTTTTACGTAGAATATAGAGACAATCTGGTACAAATGCGACACTAGCGCTTACCTAGTGGCGAACAATTTTTGGTTGGGAAAATTTAACGTCGATCTACCCAACCTTGGTAAAGTGTGTTCGACGTGTGTGTGTCGGACAGGCGGCGGACAAGACGGACGTGCTGCGGAAGCAGTCGTACTGGGCGAGCTACAACTCGCCCTACTTCCCCGCCGTGTTCAACCTGAGCGGTCTGCCGTCGCTGGTGAAGAAGTACGGCGACTGGTACTCGTACGACAGGACGCCGCGCGCGCTCATCTTCCGGCGCGATCACGCCAAGGTGCGCAACGCCACGACCATGATGCGACTGATGCGCTACAACAACTTCCTGCAGGAGCCACTGTCGCTCTGCTCCACCTGCGAGCCGCAACACAACGCCGAGAACACGATCGCGTGCCGCAGCGACCTGAACCCGGCCAACGGCAGCTACCCGTTCCCGGCGCTGGGCCACCGTTCTCACGTCGCCACCGACTCCAAAGTGACGAGCCGCCAGCTGGCGCGGCAGCTGCGCTTCGACGCCGTGTCCGGTCCGCCGCACGGACACGGGGTGCCCGTCTTCCGGTGGAACACCTCCGACTTCCGGGACAGCACTCCCCACCTCGGCCAGCCCGATTACTGGGACTTCAAGCCAGTCACCATCAAGTGGGACTAACCCCTAGCCGTCTCTTCTGCAGTGCCACCGGTGGCGTTTTGTCAAGTGTTGCAAGGTAAGCTGGCTTCTGCTCAGTGCTGTACATACTCGGGAGCCGGGAGAAACTGAATGTACTGCGGCCACTCACGAGAGAGCGACGAGGCACCCGTTACACATGTGCTGTGACGTCAACTGCAATACTACGTTTAACTGGTCGATGTTTTCACTAACAAACGATTAGGTACAGCACAGAGCAAAACACAGCTTGCCTTGCAACAGTTCACCACATGCCGCTGAGTGCCACACACATCCTCACGAAGAGCACCATATACTAAATATGAGGTAGAGCGATCTCGCTGGCTGCGAGCAACCAGTCTCCATGCCCCAACATTGAACTGCTTTTCTGCCAACACTATCAGAAAAAACGGCTTCGATTGGAATTGAGGTTAGAACTCTCTTTAGTATACAAGTGCTTTGAGATGTTTGTATACTTATTCTAACCAATTTGAAATTCACTTAGATTAAATTCAATTCGGTGAAAGTACTTTATTAAAATAAAGGTGCTTGTCATTTAAAAATTAAAATATAAACACGTTCATCCCTGTCGACCATGTAACATTGGCAGTAGGTCCTTTGAGGTAGGCCAATGTTGGGCACATGAGCAGAAGACGAATAAGCGGTCTACCTCATCTTTAGTCTATGAGGAGCACACATGGACGGTGTTTTAAAACTTTACTCCGAGAGTATTGTCCATTCGCGGTTACTTACAAATATTGTGAAAGCCCTGCTGAAGTTCTACTTCCAGGATATTCCTCCGCCTCATACAAACAAAGCTTAATCGAGTCACGGAAACTTCTCCAAAGGGACAACGCACCGCATTCGTGCGCACTCAGTGTTATAATATTTCGCATAAGAATTATTTCTTATTAAACATTACCAACACACCTAATTTATTTATATCTTATTCATATTAATTATAAATTAATATTGTCATTTATAGTTAAAATATAAGCAAAAGTTTAATTTAACCGAGAAAAAGGTAGATTTACATTAACACAAGTTTAAAACGCTTGTGATACGTGGCATGTTTAGGAAAGATTCACGTCATCCATGGGGTTATTTTTCAAAGGTTTGATTAAAAAGTGCGAACAAACCGCAAATAGACTATAGAGTAAAGTAACAGAGAGTAACCGCTAAGTTATTAAGAGTAAACGTTGTTTAGGAACGAGCGTAGTGTAAATAGTATGCTGCGCATGCTGTGTTTACAAACATTTGCTGATAAACCATCGTAAATTCCAAACGATATTTATCACATTCCCCAAATTCTTTCTTTTCCATACATATATGTATATATAAAACCGTAAGTTGATCATACACATAATGTCTAAAAATGCAACTTTTATACAAGATTTTAAATAAAAATTTAAAATACGAATTTTATCGTTTGTCTTTTGTAAATTTTCCTTGTGTGTCTGTAATCAGAATACCCACTTCTCCTTTCATTTTGTTTAATTCTACTAAACTTTCCACCATTTTCAGTTTACCCTTAGTTACTTGTTCTGACAAGATGCTCAGATTAATTACTCTGCAATTTTAAGACACTACTCAAAGTTACTCAAAGTGTGTAGGGGCAGCCAAGGAGAAATGTTTACTCGTAGAGTAACGTTTTGGAATGCCGCCAGCATAGCCTCTTCATAATTTATTGAGTATTTTTTAAGCCAACCTTTGAAAAATATCACTGTCTCATATCTGCATATATTTTAACATGCACACTGACCGGCATACGGCCAGTAAAGTTGATAATGACTTAGAGAAAGTAGTTTCAAGTCATAGCGTCAAATTAAAAGTTTCAGGTAGTAAATATGTGAACAATTAAATAATTTCCGTTCCTTTTTTTTAAATTCCTATATGTGTAAGGTTTAGTGAAATTGTAACAGATTTTCTTCGTTAACTTGACAGACCCATTACAATATTAACTTTACAAATGGCGGAAGAATACACAATGTCTATACAAGTAGATCTTTAAAAAGTGCTCAGTTTACAGTGAACAGTCTATGAACATTTTAAAACTCCTCAAAGTCACGTCTGGCCGTAATGAAGCAATGCGACAGGCCCTCTGAAGGCTGCGTGGTGCACCCTGGGGTAGCTGAGTTTCTCTGAGATTAAGTCAGTAACCATACGATATTATTACACGCAATGTAAGCCACTGTATTAAACTACTGATGTTAATTTGTACTTATTTCCTCTTCCTTAAGGAAACCACGGAGGAAAACCCCCAAAAATGCTATTTTTAACTATTTTCACTATTTATTTCTCTTTGAATATATTTGATGGGATAAAAGTAAAACGTCGCAGCTGTAGATATAATTTTTTTTGTATTCCCTGGAAAAAATTGATATTTCTAGACCACTCATTCATTGAGATAAGTTTATAGGCTCACACTGGTTTTACAGACAATGTAACAATGGAATCCCCTTAATGCCATATTTCACGATAATTTTTAATTTCATTATCTGAAAGAAATTAATTAAAGGACCACATAAATGAACATTTTTGTAGTCAAATTATTATAGTTTTCAAAATATAGCACCGAAAAGTCGAAAATTTCGTAATATGGCAGCCTAAGTTTCTATGCCCCTAGTTAAGTATGCAAAATAAATCACATTTGATGTGGTCTATATTATATACACAACATGTTTATTAAGTATCAAGGATATTTAGCAATGGGTACTCGGGTACCGTTATCCTGAATTTAAAAAAAAAATTGGTATTGAGATTTTGGCCAACACATTTTTATTCGTCCAAGAAAACTAATAAATGTTAATATTATTATTTCACCAAGCCACGAACCAACATCCACTCTTATTTTTACACAGAATAGTCGTTAATAAGTAGCTCCTGTAAGTATCATGGTGCTTATCTACCACGGTGCGTATCCTTTAAAAATGACGTGCTCGTAAGTGAGTGGATGCGATATATCGATGTATAATTATCCTTAAATACGTCTGCGACATGGTAAGTTACAAATGCCAATGCGAATACATTGTGAATCACCCGTTTTTTTATTACTTCGTAGTGTAAAATCCTAAGAAATAAGGTGCTCATAAACAATTTAAAGCGGTAACCACAGAATTTGTTTAAAATACATATAATTATCAGCGTAAAACTAGTTTTCTCCAATGAGATTGAAAAGATTCAGACTTATGCAAATTATTTCATAGGGTCTTTGTTTTTTTACATACCCGGCAGTCATTCTATAAAATATCGACATTGATAAAATCGAACTCTGCTCTAAAGGAAACGGCGAAGTTAAATTACGAACTTTTCTCAAGGGAAATTACACTTAAAACCCAATTCTTACCTACAAATTCTAAAGTTTTTTTTTGTGTGTATTGCTTCGCCGTTTAAAATACGACGCGTGTTATCGTAAATATTCGTAATTTATGTAATTAGTTCCATTCTGTAGCAAATCGAATACTATCGTACGCTTTTTGTACAATGTCAAAGATCTTTCATGCGTAATAATAGAGGCACATTTAAAAGGCTCGCATTTACTTATTTTGCCACATCCCTTTGACATTCTGTTTTTTTGGAACCATTTCCCTAATTACCAAGTGGTCTGTACGAGTTTCGTGTAAGGTAAACACATGTATTACGTTCAAATATTGCCCCTGGTGCGCAGAATTACGTGTGGCAGGGCGTCACTGAGAAAATCGAACTCACCCAAGTTCATCAAAGGTTCCCAGTGTGAGGGCTCTAAATGTTCGTGGTCGCTACGAACCAACAACCATGTGTTTAGTACATCATATGAGTAGATTCAGCTCTTACTTACTGCACGACTTGTATTTTATGGGTACCGAGTCGGTGTCGAACTATTTCCACAGCTCACTGTAGCCAAGACCACAGACGGACGGGCATACTGAAGTGGCTTGTCGTTGCCTTCTCCAGTATAAACGTGAGACGCACACAGCAACAAATCGAGAGACTCTGATCGTTGGTGCAGGGAATCGAGCCCCTAACCTCGCGGATGAGTGGCATCAACAACGCCAACCACAAAGTTCAACCGGGACTCGAACCCGGAGCGCTCTTGCGCTGTAAGCCGGCACGCAACCAACTGTGCCGCGGAGGTCCACTTGTGCTCGACAAAGGCTCTATATTCGAACTAGCTTCAGTTATGTGTATTTTACTCATAAATTACTTCCTACAGTTTTAATACGACATGCGACCCTTAGTAGCTTTATCGCTTTCTCTTTTATACATATTAAGCTTTTCTTGCTCGTCTTGTATACGCCAGCAATGCACTTAGTGCAAAACGACACAAATAAAGTAGTTCCAAAAAATTACCGTGTCAAATTTTTTTTATAAATTCCCTGTTAATTCCCTGTTATTTTATTCTTCAAGTACGGCNTATACATTTAAATACGGTTTACTTTACTTTTATTACACCCAGCTGACTGAATTCTTATCGAGTTAGTATTAATTATATTATATGATTTCGAATTGATTTAGTAACCGCTGCGACATTCTTTAATATGTATTGAACAGAAATAAATTTTATTATTTTTCCTTTCACAGTAGACTGCTCTAAGGCATTAAACTTGCACCATAAATACATAAATTCAAAACCCGTAATTTAGTTTTGATGTCAATTAGTTCACTCGAAGTGATAAAATGATTTTCTTTTAAATATTATCTTGTGCAGGGCC
Organism: Clitarchus hookeri; assembly: GCA_002778355.1. NCBI lineage: Eukaryota > Metazoa > Arthropoda > Insecta > Phasmatodea > Phasmatidae > Clitarchus > Clitarchus hookeri. The sequence goes on from NQII01020527.1 coordinate 17,031, forward strand.
ACCATAGCATGACAAANACTCGAAGTGATAAAATGATTTTCTTTTAAATATTATCTTGTGCAGGGCCACCATAGCATGACAAAATCACACCCCTGGAAAATTAAAGTGATTATCTGCAGAAGGGTTTATTATTACAATTTATCTAACCTAAAATTCATATAAGGTTGTTGCCCATAAATTTTTTATAATTTCGTTTACAACTATATATTAAAATGGTAGCATAGGGTTTAATGTTCCAGCCCGACTGCAGATTGCTTTGACTTTAGTACGTTTAAGTAACCGGTTTTGTTAACAACTGTTGAAACACGCTTTAAAAATTAAGTGCAAATGGCAAAATTTTTATTTATATGTTTTGCCTTTTATGGCATTTGTCCATGTTCTATTTCATCTTCTTGTACGCAGTTTTGTTTTCATCTGTCTCGGTGATGCTTTTTTCACCATGAAAGTTTGTGTAAAAATATTATATACATGAATAAAATATATATAGTAAAATATTGCTATTTGTTTGTTATTTTACTGTTTTCTACTCCTATGCTGAATTTCCTGTGCTCCCGAGAGAGGCCCTGACCTGCANCTATTTGTTTGTTATTTTACTGTTTTCTACTCCTATGCTGAATTTCCTGTGCTCCCGAGAGAGGCCCTGACCTGCAGTAAAATCTTTCGGAAGTACGAACTCAGATCACGTGACTCGACATCACACTGTATTCAGATATTTCTGAGGTGTCTGCATTTGTACTGCAATGTAGCTTTAAATACCGCGGTGAGAAAACAATTGCTTCAAATATGAGGCGATTTATTAGTTCATACGCACAGTAGTGTATGATTTTATATAGTCTCTTGCACATACTCATCGTAATAGTTCATATGAATTATTTTCAAATTATCTGAGTCGACTACTGTAAAATTTTGCGTAGAAATTTAGGCTCTGTGATTTTAGGACAGAATTAGATTTTTAGTCAAAACAAAAATTCATTATACTAAAAATTTTTATGAAAGAATAAAAATATACAGATTTATCTTTATTTCATTTATAAATTGTACTACGGAATTCGTGCGTAGATAACCTGGTAATTTATTTTTCACAGGTAACTATAAAAATGACAAATTATTTACAATCTGTCAACGTACCGATTTTTGATTAGACATCAGAAGGCCATGAATTCCAGTTTGTACATAGCTTGNTTATTTACAATCTGTCAACGTACCGATTTTTGATTAGACATCAGAAGGCCATGAATTCCAGTTTGTACATAGCTTGAGAAATTAATAGAAAAATAAATTTGAATGCGTACTGTAAATTGGCACAGTTCTGATAGCACAGATATATTTTATTTTCCACCCTGAATTTTTCAAGATAATACAAAATATGTTTTTTTCCTTCAACTTTCTATTATTTCTTACAGCCTAGAGTAATTTTGCAGTCCACATTTTTTTTACCGCTGATGTGGACATCAGTTTCCAAAATCTTTATGCATAGTTATGCATATAGTTTTGATTATTTTAAAAATGTTCCATCAACGCTAGCAAATTCAAAATTTACTGTACGGCCACGCAACGATATATTTCAAAACACAGATTAAAGTGGCACGGCGATTCAATTGGAGACTGTAACCGCTACTTCAATAAACTTATGGTAATTTGTATTAGAAAGTATAAAGTAAGCGCGTATTAACAAATATAGGCTGTTCATGGTAAAGTAACCACTTTTGAGGCCCTAGTTTCTTTTCCCTTTCAACAATTTTCTATCCTTTAACCACCGTCTTAAATAAATATTGCCAATCAAGTAATGAATACAGTGTGTGTATTCCACTGTATTCGGAAGTTAACGTCTAAGGCTAAAATTAAATTTATTTTTTGACTGTTATTTCAAATGAGAGGGCTTTCAAAAGTGCTCATTTTACCGTGAATGGCCTATACGCGCATGATAAGGAGTACTTATTGTTACAGGACGCCCGAGGGGCGTATCTGAGTTTGTGAGGGATGGTGGACTTAAAATAAATATATGATCAAAATTTGATTTTAATTGCCGCGCTTTTTATAGCCGCTGGCCTTGACCTGAAAGGTTCGCCGCACCCGAGTCTCACTGAGAGGAACGAGAACAGTAATCCAGAGCATTCTTCAGATGTCTCGAAGGCATCCGATACACAAGGTCAGGAACGGCACGCACCCTGACAGGCATAACAGAAACGCTTTGTAAACATTCTTTTGTGAAAAGCCGCTGCGTCTCCGGTTGCAATTGATAGCACGAGTGCGTCAATAAATCATCCGTGCCTAGCACACTCGCAAAGCAGCCGCCTGTAACATTATACAGGAAAAATATAAAAGAATACCCCAAATTTGAAGGTCTATAATATCAAAACCAAACAACCTACAACCTCGATTAACCAATAAAATGAACCGTGGAACCGCTACATTTGTTTACTATGCATTCATAAATGTTCAATGTGACCACCATGAGTGGCCCGAACGCCATCTACGCGATAATNAAATATAAAAGAATACCCCAAATTTGAAGGTCTATAATATCAAAACCAAACAACCTACAACCTCGATTAACCAATCAAATGAACCGTGGAACCGCTACATTTGTTTACTATGCATTCATAAATGTTCAATGTGACCACCATGAGTGGCCCGAACGCCATCTACGCGATAATCAAACTCGTTCCACGCTCTTGTCAGCATGTCCGGTGTTACGGTTTGGATGGCGTTCG
>NQII01020528.1:0-16850 GCA_002778355.1 Clitarchus hookeri
AAAACCTATAAATGGGACACATAACTAAAATCAAAGTACTTTCTCACTTTATACATGCTAAAAGAAGTCATTTTAGTTACTTTACAACCCTAATTGAAAGCTTTTAATTTTCCCGATACAAATTCTCAACTTCAAAATGTGTTCCACGTAAAAAGACGACAGTGCTGCCATCTCTTGGGCGGCGGATGAAGTCCCGCCTTCCGTGAGACTTCTCGGCCAATCGGAGACCTCTGACCACGTCAAAGTAAAAGTTATTAATTCTAGATCGCTTTCCAAGCTTTCTTTACAAAACTACGGCGAAAATGCATCTTTATGACTTGATTGTTAATTTTTATTGACAAAATTTGTCATAATCATACGCCCTCAGCTTTCGTATGCAAATTGAAACCATTTTAAACAAAGTCTTTAACCAACTTTTAATCGCTCGTCAGAGTAGCACGGACACAAGAGGATAAATGTAACAAAAACAATTAACTTAATAAACAGACACAACAAATGTAAATTTAAAACCTAAATATAATTTTCATACTTATTTTTGTCAACAGCACCTTCCAGTCACGCCTTAAATACCAGTTACCCTCAGTAACTGGTTGGGGAACAATTTAAGTACCACATAATTAATATTCCTTTTCCTGGACCATGCCCTCACAACCTTTTGCGTTTTTAACAATCACTCCTGGCAATTAGATTCAACATTGTAATGACGCAATATACTTAAATTTTCGGGACTTGGGTGTAGAATTCTTTCGGGTGTACGAAGCTCAGGAAAGTTTCATAATAATTTCAAAATAATTTTCAGTAAAGCCGTGTTGGCTTGTTTCCCGTGTTTGTTCGTGTAGCAAATAGTCCTCAGGCCAACACAAAGTACATTTCAAACATCGTGGTTTTTTGGAACGCGTCAGCATTAATTAGGTTTGTTCCTGCGACGCAGTTACGATATCGGTAACGGGCTCACGCTGCTGCGAGATGATAGGCGCTTATCGCAGGAGAAGGGGGGCGATAGGCCAATATATACTGGTGGTGCCTATCGCCTGGGCAACAAAGTAATCAACTGCTGAAGAGGACGCGTAGGGCGTGTGACGACGCATGAGGCGTGAATAATTTAACCCACACCGGCAAGCACCCGCGACCGTTAATTCTTTTCAAATCATTTCTTTTCAACTTAAACTAAATTCTATCTACTTATTTCCGCCGGTGTGGGGGGTAGTTAGGGTGCCAGGAGGGAACGAGCATCCCTCCTGCCTTCTTAAATTAGTCTTGCGATGCAAGCTTTGAGACATTAACATAAACGGTAAACCACTGTGACGCGGTTCTGTACTTGGATATTTATCAGAACGGTTTGTACTCTGAATACTGAACATTCGTATGTGAACTGTGTCATTCAAAGGATAAATAAAGTATATAACAAACTAACTTCGAACTTGAACTTTCTTNGTGAACTGTGTCATTCAAAGGATAAATAAAGTATATAACAAACTAACTTCGAACTTGAACTTTCTTTCATAATCAGCGAACATCCAATGGTACTGAGTCTCGTGTTTCTACCCCGAGCAAGCCGAGGCAAGTAAACAGTCTGTAGTGTACGCGGCTGAACGTTACAAGATGGCCCCTTCCTAACCTTGTGCGGCTTTAATATAATAAATATGCCTTAACAATCAAAGACGTTTCTTAACAACATACCAAATTTCATCATTTTTAACCACCACAGAGTCCATTCGTGGGCTTGTTGGTGGCTATTTAAAAGTCCTGAAATATTCTAAATTAATTTTTAAATTTTAAATGATCAACCAGGTGGGAGTTTGCTACTCCTGCCTTCCAACAACCTCCCCTGCAGGCAGGGGGCAGTTAGGTAAACATTTACAACCCGTCCACTGGGGAAAAATAGCTGCGGTGGGAAACTGCCACAAGCACAGTTGATATGGGGCAGAGGGCGGAGGGGTTTGCCCTTCCTAANAATAGCTGCGGTGGGAAACTGCCACAAGCACAGTTGATATGGGGCAGAGGGCGGAGGGGTTTGCCCTTCCTAACCTGCTGCCAGTAAATTATAACACCAATTGGGTGGTCTAGGGCCCTTCACGGAGTCTGTACTACCCCCGCTCTGAGTTTCGGCAATGATGACAAGCGGCATGTAAGGGGAGGTAGCAAGCCCAGGCTCACATGCCGTACCACACCGCAGACGTTTTAGGATTGGGAAGACAGACAATGCGCCGCAGAGAAGTGATAAACGGCGGTACGCGTGACGTATTTCATATACAGTTACTAGAAGTTTCCATAAACAATCAGCCTTAAAAACGATTGTTGCTGGAAATTTTAGTGACGGGACCGAAATATACGCAATATCCGATAAACGATACAAGCGTTAGCTTTATCATTATTTATATAGGAGTTTTTGCCGGGACCACTGAAAATTAACTGCGGATACGGTTTATCGGTACATGAATTCTCGGTACGAGCGTCTACTGTACTATTGTTACAGGGAGTGAGAACTTAAAAAGGCACCTTTTTTAAACAATTATATTAACATTGTATTTAATATTGAACATGACAGTGCATTAAAAAAATATTGCTATAATAAATGTGCAGCTATAGCTTATACTCATTCTGGTGTGATTGCAATTTTCAGACACTCATGGGCAGGCAACCTGTGGACTTCCCCTTATATAAACAACAGGTTTCTTGAAACTGCTTATGCCACCATCAATGTTCTGCGCAGTAGGGGGTGCAGTGCCCTACTGTCGACGAAAATCACGCTGTACAGTTATAACTGACTCACACTTTTAGAAATGGAGAATGCTAAACACTTTATGTTGCTGTGTTATCACCATCCCAACGCATACTGAATGAGCGCACTAGCAGCACCAGCTGTAGAGCCACCAGGGTGACACCTACCGACAACCAATTGAACCGGCGACATGTAACATGCGCCAAGGCAAACTTTACGTTTCAATGTGTATTTTACAGTATGCCGCGAGGCCCTAGCTTCATTCGTGTAAAAGTTATAGCCTTGTGAAATCGGATAATTCTTTTAGTTACATACTTGAATGTAATATTTTCAACTGTCTTAGTATTATTGAGAACTGTGTCGTACCTTGCACACTGCTCATGGCACGCACATTGTCGATGTTGCGCTGGAACAAAAGGAAAATCACCAGTATAGTGTTTTTAATTTATTCTCACTCCATACAATACCACATAGCATACCAGAACATAATTTATTACTCAACAATGGGACCAATTGATTATTCAGTTTAAATGTAATTTTACTGAAATGTACGTTCTTACTGAGTTTGGCAGAATACACAATTTAGATAGGCTATACAAACCTGAAAAAAATGTACATGGATTATCACAAGCACGTAATTAAATATTCTAAGTTAGTTACAGAAATTCTCAAATTTTCATCTGTTGAAAAAATGTTACATTCTGTATTACATAATGCAATAAGCTGTAAATGTTTGGAACATTTGAGAATTTCTGTAACTAACTTAGAATATTTAATTACGTGCTTGTGATAATCCATGNTATTGTTACAGGGAGTGAGAACTTAAAAAGGCACCTTTTTTAAACAATTATATTAACATTGTATTTAATATTGAAAATGACAGTGCATTAAAAAAATATTGCTATAATAAATGTGCAGCTATAGCTTATACTCATTCTGGTGTGATTGCAATNGTGCATTAAAAAAATATTGCTATAATAAATGTGCAGCTATAGCTTATACTCATTCTGGTGTGATTGCAATTTTCAGACACTCATGGGCAGGCAACCTGTGGACTTCCCCTTATATAAACAACAGGTTTCTTGAAACTGCTTATGCCACCATCAATGTTCTGCGCAGTAGGGGGTGCAGTGCCCTACTGTCGACGAAAATCACGCTGATGTCAATATTGACTGAGTGTGTTTTAGAAATGGAGAATGCTAAACACTTTATGTTGCTGTGTTATCACCATCCCAACGCATACTGAATGAGGCGTGATCGTCGTGGTCGACATCTCGGTGGTCCCACTGTCCTACCGACAACCAATTGAACCGGCGACATGTAACACGCGCCAAGGCAAACTTTACGTTTCATACACATAAAATGTCATACGGCGCTCCGGGATCGAAGTAAGCTGTAAAAGTTATAGCCTTGTGAAATTGGATAATTCTTTTAGTTACATGATGTATAAGAATTTTGCTGGGACTATTGAAAATTGTTGGTGGATGTTGTTTTTCGGTACATGCACTTTCAGTACATTGAGAATCCACTGTAGTAGCCCAGGCTGTAAATGTTATGAACAGACATCAGGAAACAGGAACCTGTCCCTCAGACAGGTGCTAAAATTCTTCAAAATAAANGCTGTGTTATCACCATCCCAACGCATACTGAATGAGCGCACTAGCAGCACCAGCTGTAGAGCCACCAGGGTGACACCTACCGACAACCAATTGAACCGGCGACATGTAACATGCGCCAAGGCAAACTTTACGTTTCAATGTGTATTTTACAGTATGCCGCGAGGCCCTAGCTTCAATCGTGTAAAAGTTATAGCCTTGTGAAATCGGATAATTCTTTTAGTTACATACTTGAATGTAATATTTTCAACTGTCTTAGTATTATTGAGAACTGTGTCGTACCTTGCACACTGCTCATGGCACGCACATTGTCGATGTTGCGCTGGAACAAAAGGAAAATCACCAGTATAGTGTTTTTAATTTATTCTCACTCCATACAATACCACATAGCATACCAGAACATAATTTATTACTCAACAATGGGACCAATTGATTATTCAGTTTAAATGTAATTTTACTGAAATGTACGTTCNATTACTCAACAATGGGACCAATTGATTATTCAGTTTAAATGTAATTTTACTGAAATGTACGTTCTTACTGAGTTTGGCAGAATACACAATTTAGATAGGCTATACAAACCTGAAAAAAATGTACATGGATTATCACAAGCACGTAATTAAATATTCTAAGTTAGTTACAGAAATTCTCAAATTTTCATCTGTTGAAAAAATGTTACATGCAATAATCTGTAAATGTTTGGAACACAACAGCCAGATACCATAGTCGAGTATGAGAGACTCTCCAAAGCTGAATGTGTTTTGTGCAATTTTGCAAGAGTAGGTGTCCATTATTTTTTGTCATATCTGGATATGTTGGAGATCTGGCTGTTTCCACAATTACGAGAACATTCCGATTATTTCATTTTTCAACAGGGCGGAGCACCACCGCGCTGGCACCTGCATGTCTGAGAATTTCTCAACAATGAGCTTCCTGAACTATGAATCAGCCATAAGGGGCTTACGGATTGCGCATTTCACCACTGGCCTCCAGAGTTGCCTAATTTCAGCGTATGTGATTTTTTCTTGTGGGAATTTGTGAAAGACTCAATCTAAATGCCTCCCCTTCCAACAACTGTGGGTGAACTGCGACGTCGCATAGCAACAGCAGTAGGTGCGGTAACAGCTGACTTGCACGAGTATGGGACGAGATGTCCAACACTCACTTTCACACATAAAACCAGTGTAATGCCTAATGGCAACTCTGCTATTTCCTTATAAGATCAATTCATCTGTTCAATCGAAGCAACACANAAACCAGTGTAATGCCTAATGGCAACTCTGCTATTTCCTTATAAGATCAATTCATCTGTTCAATCGAAGCAACACATGTTAAAATATTTTTACACCTGTAGTAAAAATCACATTTACCACAACTTTGGTCTTTGACCAGGTACGTTTAAAAGTAGAGCTGTACCAATTTGAATCAGTTTCTGGCGAATTTGCTGGTTGACCGTATTGGTACTTCTGTTTATGTTTGAATTGCAGGTAATTTTTTTGCAGATTAGACAAACATTAAATTTGGCCTGTATTTCTNTTTATGTTTGAATTGCAGGTAATTTTTTTGCAGATTAGACAAACATTAAATTTGGCCTGTATTTCTGAGTTATTCAACAGTATATACAGGATGATTCATGAGGAGTTACCGCCACTCACAGGACCTATTCCTTACATCATTTAGAGCAAAATATCTTATATAATTGTGGGTCTTATTCCCAGTATTTACAGAGTAATTCGGCAATCATCATACCCACTCTACAGTGGAAAGGAGTTTTCAACACCGTTTCAGCATCAATGTGTGGTGTGGTGTTATACACGATCAGCTGATTGGGCCCTTAATTTCCCGGAATGTTTGACTGGTGTGGTGTATCTGCAATTGTTGCAAGAAGAGCTGTTGCTGTACTTGGGGATATTCCGTTAGCAGTGAGACGTCGTATGATCTTCCAGCATGATGGTGCACCTCCTTACTTCCACCGTGTTGTGGTTGAACACTTAAAGGTGCATTTCCTGAGAGATGGTTTCACCCCTGGCTTCCTTAATCGCCAAATCTATCACCACTAGATTATTGCGTATTGGGATGGATGAAGGATATTGTTTACCATAGGACTGCACAAACACGTGGGGAACTACTTGCGTGTATCATGCATGCCGCTACAGAAATCAAAGACAGCCGTGTGCAGCTACATAGAGCAACACGTGCAGTTCATAAGCGTGCGGCCAAGTGTAGACGGAAACATTTTGAACATCATTTGTAAGTTTGTTAGACATAATTATGATGCTCAGCCGTAAACAATACAGTCTGATAATACATCCCTGTATTTACTTCTGAAAGGTTTATTATTTTATTTGTCATTTTTCAAATGTTTCGAATTTTGTATTGACATATTTTACCTCAAATGATGCAAGGAATAGGCCCTGTGAGTGGCGGTAACTCCTCGTGAATTATCATGTATAGTTCATAAGTCTTGCCTTTGTGAGCATTGGAAGTTTTCTCATCTAATGAAGCACTTTCGCCACCAGTACGTGGCATCTAGGAAATGAAATCATCAGTGAAAAAGGTGCTCAACTTCCGTTGGTTTTTTCAAAAAAATGTTTGTAGTTTTTGTCTCAAGCTCCATCTTGCTGTGAGGTAACAATCTACTAGCTTGACATTGGCAAGGGTCAAAGTCTCAGGGGAAGGGAAGAAGTGGGGCTGTTTTCACAGCTGCGCCTATCAACCAAAGGTGTCTGTGAGGTGGTAAGAGGAGGGTGACCCACCGTGAGAAGATAACACAAACATAATGCAGATTTTCTGTCTCAAAAATGTTTGTAACTTCAATTTTTTTTCTTAACACATTTGACTGTTTTAGGTTTATCAAATCTCTGAAAAACTTTTACATAGTTTTTACAACCTACAAAATAAATTTTACATTTCCACAACAATTTTACAGAAAGTAGAAAGCATATTTAATTACCTTATTTATTCACATAGTACTTNCAAATCTCTGAAAAACTTTTACATAGTTTTTACAACCTACAAAATAAATTTTACATTTCCACAACAATTTTACAGAAAGTTCTTTCGTATAAATTAATGGAATAAATAAGTGTATCTACTTGCAATCAAATATGTATACAGGTGTTGTTTTAGTTGCAAAGCCCGTTCTTTCATAACGTGTACATATAAATAAAGTGATTTTAAATTAAATACTTGTTAGAAAATAACATGTTTATCAATTAAATATATTATCTTTCTACCAAAATTAATTATTTTTTTCAATTTTCTTGTAACTTNATATTTATTTGTGATTTTAAATTAAATACTTGTTAAAATAACATGTTTATCAATTAAATATATTATCTTTCTACCAAAATTAATTATTTTTTCAATTTTCTTCTAACTTTGGAATGGAACCCCTCTTATTACATGCGTATATATAATTCAACTTTCATACAATTCAACTTTCACACACATTTTCAGGAACACACTATGTATGAAAGTAGAGGACTGCCTATATACCTAACAGATGCAAAAAATTAATAATAATAAAACCAATGCTGTTACAATTTTGAATAAAATGTATATGTCGATAGCNCCTAACAGATGCAAAAAATTAATAATAATAAAACCAATGCTGTTACAATTTTGAATAAAATGTATATGTCGATAGCAGTGTTGTGGAAATGGCTAGTAAGCAATAGCANACCAATGCTGTTACAATTTTGAATAAAATGTATATGTCGATAGCAGTGTTGTGGAAATGGCTAGTAAGCAATAGCAGGGTGGCGAGCAACCGGGAAAACCGGAAAAAGTCAGGTTATTTGAGACTTCTGGAAAAGTCAGGGAAATGCCAGGGATTATTTGGGAAAGTCTGAAATTTTGAAACCTCCAATAAATAAATATCNTTCTGGAAAAGTCAGGGAAATGCCAGGGATTATTTGGGAAAGTCTGAAATTTTGAAACCTCCAATAAATAAATATCTTTCGCTATCTAATTTTAGTGTTTAATGTGCTCTGTAATTTGGTTTGATGCACCCAACACATTAACCCGTATATCGNTATCTAATTTTAGTGTTTAATGTGCTCTGTAATTTGGTTTGATGCACCCAACACATTAACCCGTATATCGCCAACAAACCTTCCCCTCAGCCATATAAATATAATGTCCTTGTGAAAACAGGGCACCGGGATTACATATGGATTGGAGAGTATAGGAGTCATTTTTGCATGCTGCTGTGGTAGCGTGGTGTCACATCTCTCCTAACGCACGGTGCACAGTGCATGCTGTTGCTGCATCTTGAGGATTCATTGTTAAATGGAAAATGCATCAGAGGAAATATGGAAAATTGAAAAGTTTTTTTACATTGGCAGTAATGTGAAACTGAGTATAGGAAAAAGTAGGAGGGTGAGAAGGTGTTTAGGGAAATAAGTGGAAAGCTTGTAATGACGCAATATTCTTAATTTTTCGGGACACGGGTGTAAAATTCTTTTGTTTTTGAAGCTTTGGAAAGCTTAGTAATATTTTTAGCGGGTTTGAAGTTTAAAGCCGTGGTGGCTCGTTTCCCGTGATAGTTTGTTTATCCGGCAGACGTGTGCTTTTGTAGGTTATCGGGCGGACATCTGCTGTTTACGTTTTATCAGGAGGACGGTTACAGTTTTCGTTTCGAACTTTGGAATTTTGTGAAGCGTCAGCATTATTTAGCTTTTTCAGGCGACGTCGACAAGTTTTAGTTCCTCCGGCGCCGTTTTGTTGTACGAGAAGTGTGTTTATCTGGATGTTGACGGTGCAGGATTAGTTCCTGCGGCGTAGTTATGATAACGTTGTTGAGAGCGTGCGTGGCCAGGCCATTATCTCAGGAGATAATGCGTCTTTTGTTCTGCCTCTCGCCCCCCCCCCCCCCCGAGAGGCAGAACAAAAGACGCATCTGTCTGTCGCCCTTCGAGCAGTCCCACTTCAGAAGCAGTGCTTCAGAGTCAGTCGGCAGCGAGGGCCGTTAGAGGCGAACAAAGATATCTCGCTGACAGGAATGTGGGTCACAGCAGAAGGGGATAGGGAAGTGTTTGGCAGCTGTCAGCTTTGAAAACTGAGACGTGCGGTGGTGAGAAAGGCTGGTGTGGTTATGTTTCTCTACTAAAACAGGAAAGTAAAACTCTTAATTGCCTCAATTATTATTAATAAAACCAAGTAAATGCTTTTCAAAGACTTCAATATTCTATAACAAATTGCAAGAATTTTCTCAGAATTTAAAATCATTTTAAAACCTATAAATGGGACACATAACTAAAATCAAAGTACTTTCTCACTTTATACATGCTAAAAGAAGTCATTTTACTTACTTTACAACCCTAATTGAAAGCTTTTAATTTTCCCGATACAAATTCTCAACTTCAAAATGTGTTCCACGTAAAAAGACGACAGTGCTGCCATCTCTTGGGCGGCGGATGAAGTCCCGCCTTCCGTAAGACTTCTCGGCCAATCAGAGACCTCTGACCACGTCAAAGTAAAAGTTATTAATTCTAGGTCGCTTTTCAAGCTTTCTTTACAAAACTACGGCCTTTTACGTAGAAATACTGAACTAACAATTAAAAATAACTGTTTTAAACTCATAATCATACGCCCTCAGCTTTCTTACGCAAATTAAAACCATTTTAAACAAAGTCTTTAACCAACTTTTAATCGCTCGTCAGAGTAGCACGGACACAAGATGATAAATGTAACAAAAACAATTAACTTAATAAACAGACACAACAAATGTAAATTTAAAACCTAAATATAATTTTCATACTTATTTTTGTCAACAGTACCTTCCAGTCACGCCTTAAATACCAGTTACCCTCAGTAACTGGTTGGGGAACAATTTAAGTACCACATAATTAATATTCCTTTTCCTGGACCATGCCCTCACAACCTTTCGCGTTTTTAACAATCACTTCTGGCAATTAGATTCAACATACCAAATTTCATCACAGAGTCCATTCGTGGGCTTGTTGGTGGCTATTTAAAAGTCCTGAAATATTCTAAATTAATTTTTAAATTTTAAATGATCAACCAGGTGGGAGTTTGCTACTCCTGCCTTCCAACAACCTCCCCTGCAGGCAGGGGGCAGTTAGGTAAACATTTACAACCCGTCCACTGGGGAAACCTAGTGGACAATAAATAGCTGCGGTGGGAAACTGCCACAAGCACAGTTGATATGGGGCAGAGGGCGGAGGGGTTTGCCCTTCCTAACCCGCTGCCAGTAAATTATAACACCAATTGGGTGGTCGAGGGCCCTTCACGGAGTCTGTACTACCCCCGCTCTGAGTTTCGGCAATGATGACAAGCGGCATGTAAGGGGAGGTAGCAAGCCCAGGCTCACATGCCGTACCACACCGCAGACGTTTTAGGATTGGGAAGACAGACAATGCGCCGCAGAGAAGTGATAAACGGCGGTACGCGTGACGTATTTCATATACAGTTACTAGAAGTTTCCATAAACAATCAGCCTTAAAAACGATTGTTGCTGGAAATTTTAGTGACGGGACCGAAATATACGCAATATCCGATAAACGATACAAGCGTTAGCTTTATCATTATTTATATAGGAGTTTTTGCCGGGACCACTGAAAATTAACTGCGGATACGGTTTATCGGTACATGAATTCTCGGTACGAGCGTCTACTGTACTATTGTTACAGGGAGTGAGAACTTAAAAAGGCACCTTTTTTAAACAATTATATTAACATTGTATTTAATATTGAACATGACAGTGCATTAAAAAAATATTGCTATAATAAATGTGCAGCTATAGCTTATACTCATTCTGGTGTGATTGCAATTTTCAGACACTCATGGGCAGGCAACCTGTGGACTTCCCCTTATATAAACAACAGGTTTCTTGAAACTGCTTATGCCACCATCAATGTTCTGCGCAGTAGGGGGTGCAGTGCCCTACTGTCGACGAAAATCACGCTGTACAGTTATAACTGACTCACACTTTTAGAAATGGAGAATGCTAAACACTTTATGTTGCTGTGTTATCACCATCCCAACGCATACTGAATGAGCGCACTAGCAGCACCAGCTGTAGAGCCACCAGGGTGACACCTACCGACAACCAATTGAACCGGCGACATGTAACATGCGCCAAGGCAAACTTTACGTTTCAATGTGTATTTTACAGTATGCCGCGAGGCCCTAGCTTCATTCGTGTAAAAGTTATAGCCTTGTGAAATCGGATAATTCTTTTAGTTACATACTTGAATGTAATATTTTCAACTGTCTTAGTATTATTGAGAACTGTGTCGTACCTTGCACACTGCTCATGGCACGCACATTGTCGATGTTGCGCTGGAACAAAAGGAAAATCACCAGTATAGTGTTTTTAATTTATTCTCACTCCATACAATACCACATAGCATACCAGAACATAATTTATTACTCAACAATGGGACCAATTGATTATTCAGTTTAAATGTAATTTTACTGAAATGTACGTTCTTACTGAGTTTGGCAGAATACACAATTTAGATAGGCTATACAAACCTGAAAAAAATGTACATGGATTATCACAAGCACGTAATTAAATATTCTAAGTTAGTTACAGAAATTCTCAAATTTTCATCTGTTGAAAAAATGTTACATGCAATAATCTGTAAATGTTTGGAACACAACAGCCAGATACCATAGTCGAGTATGAGAGACTCTCCAAAGCTGAATGTGTTTTGTGCAATTTTGCAAGAGTAGGTGTCCATTATTTTTTGTCATATCTGGATATGTTGGAGATCTGGCTGTTTCCACAATTACGAGAACATTCCGATTATTTCATTTTTCAACAGGGCGGAGCACCACCGCGCTGGCACCTGCATGTCTGAGAATTTCTCAACAATGAGCTTCCTGAACTATGAATCGGCCATAAGGGGCTTACGGATTGCGCATTTCACCACTGGCCTCCAGAGTTGCCTAATTTCAGCGTATGTGATTTTTTCTTGTGGGAATTTGTGAAAGACTCAATCTAAATGCCTCCCCTTCCAACAACTGTGGGTGAACTGCNCAAAGAAAACAAAATTACAGGATCGTAGTTCCTGAAATCAAAAACTACAGATCAGTAGTGCAACTGATAGGGCAAAATTCCAAAACTGGCTTTACCATATCCATAACTCGTGACGGACGCAAAATCCACATTTTAACGTCCAATCACCAACTATTCACGAAGGCACAGAACTCACTTAAAACCAATGCCATCAGCTTTTACACATTCTGTGCAGCCTCGGACCAACCTCAAAAAGTGGTTTTTGACCTCCCGTCTACCACAAGCGCCTTAGATTTACATTCTGAGCTCACCGACTGCGGCTACCACGTAAAAAACATTACGCAATTTTGCAAAAATGTTTCAGATCCCAGCGAGCCCACCAACGTGAACAAACACAAACTTTAGTCGCAAAACTACTTCTGCGTAATGGCCACGCAAAACAAAAATCTTCCACCTCTAGTTTCAGTAACTAGACTGAATTTGACAGTGGTACACCCCCGTCTTTACAGGAAAAGGCCACATGACATACCAGATGCAGTAATTGCTTGGCAATAGGCCACACCCACAATAATTGTAGCATGCAAACAGTACACAACCTNGACATACCAGATGCAGTAATTGCTTGGCAATAGGCCACACCCACAATAATTGTAGCATGCAAACAGTACACAACCTAGGAATCTGTCCTAACCTTGCAAACTGCCATGACCCACATCAATCGACCTCAAAACTGTGCCCCAAATTTTTGGAAGAGGTTCAGAAACNAACCTTGCAAACTGCCATGACCCACATCAATCGACCTCAAAACTGTGCCCCAAATTTTTGGAAGAGGTTCAGAAATGACAAATCCAGGCAGACAAGTTCAAGGCTCAACACGTTGTTTTTGGGTTCGGTCAAAGTCGTGGCCGATCTTTGATGGCCAGTTTCAAAAAATTACTGACGCACAAAACCTGCCTCAAAACCTATTGTACGCACAGGCGTCGATAGGCATTCAGNCAGTTTAACAAAAGGAAACATGTCTAGCCTACATGCAACATTATAATTCTTATGTGTTGCACCACAGTGCTAACTGTTGGTTCAAGACATGGCTCATGCCACCCATAGAGCAAGTGTACCTTTTCTTTCTCTCTCCAACCATCATGTCACAAGCAAACAAAACAGNTGGCTCATGCCACCCATAGAGCAAGTGTACCTTTTCTTTCTCTCTCCAACCATCATGTCACAAGCAAACAAAACAGTCCCAGATAAGAGCTGTCAGCAGCACCATTAGTAACAAGTAGGAAAAGAGAAAAAGGTGAAAGCGCATGGTGCACGAGAGTNGAGAAAAAGGTGAAAGGGTGATAAGGTGATTATGACTGTGACCAAGACAAAGAATACTTGACCATTTGTCGGAGTGTAATTTCTCAGCCATCTTGGCACACTTCCGCCCCTACATGGCACAATGCCAATCAATAACACATACATAAGAGAAATCCTTTTTGCTCCTGGAAGCCCTCGGCTTGTTTTCTAATTTTAAATAGTTTAATCCCTTTTTCATAAAGCCGTTCCAGATACTCCTGGTACTTTAAACAATAACATAAACTCTGACGAGTGAAATATACGTGAATTTAACCGACACCAACTAATCGCAGCACTGTCTGTTATAATTAAATAACCCTGGCTGCACTTTGCAAGCAAGTTACTACTAAAACAGGAAAGTAAAACTCTTAATTGCCTCAATTATTATTAATAAAACCAAGTAAATGCTTTTCAAAGACTTCAATATTCTATAACAAATTGCAAGAATTTTCTCAGAATTTAAAATGATTTTAAAACCTATAAATGGGACACATAACTAAAATCAAAGTACTTTCTCACTTTATACGTGCTAAAAGAAGTCATTTTACTTACTTTACAACCCTAATTGAGGGCTTTTAATTTTCCCGATACAAATTCTCAACTTCAAAATGTGTTCCACGTAAAAAGACGACAGTGCTGCCATCTCTNGGGACACATAACTAAAATCAAAGTACTTTCTCACTTTATACATGCTAAAAGAAGTCATTTTACTTACTTTACAACCCTAATTGAAAGCTTTTAATTTTCCCGATACAAATTCTCAACTTCAAAATGTGTTCCACGTAAAAAGACGACAGTGCTGCCATCTCTTGGGCGGCGGATGAAGTCCCGCCTTCCGTAAGACTTCTCGGCCAATCAGAGACCTCTGACCACGTCAAAGTAAAAGTTATTAATTNAGTCCCGCCTTCCGTAAGACTTCTCGGCCAATCAGAGACCTCTGACCACGTCAAAGTAAAAGTTATTAATTCTAGGTCGCTTTTCAAGCTTTCTTTACAAAACTACGGCCTTTTACGATCTTTATGACTTGATTGTTAATTTTTATTGTGTTTTAAACTCATAATCATACGCCCTCAGCTTTCTTTGCGTTTAATTTTGGTAAAATTTGTTTCAGAAATTGCAACTTTTAATCGCTCGTCAGAGTAGCACGGACACAAGATGATAAATGTAACAAAAACAATTAACTTAATAAACAGACACAACAAATGTAAATTTAAAACCTAAATATAATTTTNGATAAATGTAACAAAAACAATTAACTTAATAAACAGACACAACAAATGTAAATTTAAAACCTAAATATAATTTTCATACTTATTTTTGTCAACAGTACCTTCCAGTCACGCCTTAAATACCAGTTACCCTCACATTGACCAACCCCTTGTATTTAAGTACCACATAATTAATATTCCTTTTCCTGGACCATGCCCTCACAACCTTTCGCGTTTTTAACAATCACTTCTGGCAATTAGATTCAACATACCAAATTTCATCACAGAGTCCATTCGTGGGCTTGTTGGTGGCTATTTAAAAGTCCTGAAATATTCTAAATTAATTTTTAAATTTTAAATGATCAACCAGGTGGGAGTTTGCTACTCCTGCCTTCCAACAACCTNTGAAATATTCTAAATTAATTTCTAAATTTTAAATGATCAACCAGGTGGGAGTTTGCTACTCCTGCCTTCCAACCACCTCCCCTGCAGGCATGGGGCAGTTAGGTAAACATTTACAACCCGTCCACTGGGGAAACGTAGTGGACAAAAAATAGCTGCGGTGGGAAACTGCCACAAGCACAGTTGATATGGGGCAGAGGGCGGAGGGGTTTGCCCTTCCTAACCCGCTGCCAGTAAATTATAACACCAATTGGGTGGTCGAGGGCCCTTCACGGAGTCTGTACTACCCCCGCTCTGAGTTTCGGCAATGATGACAAGCGGCATGTAAGGGGAGGTAGCAAGCCCAGGCTCACATGCCGTACCACACCGCAGACGTTTTAGGATTGGGAAGACAGACAATGCGCCGCAGAGAAGTGATAAACGGCGGTACGCGTGACGTATTTCATATACAGTTACTAAAAGTTTCCATAAACAATCAGCCTTAAAAACGATTGTTGCGGGAAGTTTTAGTGACGGGACCGAAATATATGCAATATCCGATAAACGATACAAGCGTTAGCTTTATCATTATTTATATAGGAGTTTTGCCGGGACCACTGAAAATTAACTGCGGATACGGTTTATCGGTACATGAATTCTCGGTACGAGCGTCTACTGTACTATTGTTACAGGGAGTAAGAACTTAAAAAGGCACCTTTTTTAAACAATTATATTAACCTTGTATTTAATATTGAACATGACAGTGCATTAAAAAAATATTGCTATAATAAATGTGCAGCTATAGCTTATACTCATTCTGGTGTGATTGCAATTTTCATCTGTTGAAAAAATGTTACATTCTGTATTACATAATGCAATAATCTGTAAATGTTTGGAACATTTGAGAATTTCTGTAACTAACTTAGAATATTTAATTACGTGCTTGTGATAATCCATGTACATTTTTTTCAGGTTTGTATAGCCTATCTAAATTGTGTATTCTGCCAAACTCAGTAAGAACGTACATGTCAGTAAAATTACATTTAAACTGAATAATCAATTGGTCCCATTGTTGAGTAATGAATTATGTTCTCGTATGCTATGTGGTATTGTATGGAGTGAGAATAAATTAAAAACACTATACTGGTGATTTTCCTTTTGTTCCAGCGCAACATCGACAATGTGCGTGCCATGAGCAGTGTGCAAGGTACGACACAGTTCTCAATAATACTAAGACAGTTGAAAATATTACATTCAAGTATGTAACTAAAAGAATTATCCGATTTCACAAGGCTATAACTTTTACACGAATGAAGCTAGGGCCTCGCGGCATACTGTAAAATACACATTGAAACGTAAAGTTTGCCTTGGCGCATGTTACATGTCGCCGGTTCAATTGGTTGTCGGTAGGTGTCACCCTGGTGGCTCTACAGCTGGTGCTGCTAGTGCGCTCATTCAGTATGCGTTGGGATGGTGATAACACAGCAACATAAAGTGTTTAGCATTCTCCATTTCTAAAAGTGTGAGTCAGTTATAACTGTACAGCGTGATTTTCGTCGACAGTAGGGCACTGCACCCCCTACTGCGCAGAACAT
>NQII01020528.1:19557-36631 GCA_002778355.1 Clitarchus hookeri
CCCTCTTGGCCAGGAGTATAGCTTCACACTCCTGGCACAAGAGGACAGCATGTCAACTACTTGTGGGGAACAACCGTCATACAACATCCCTGTTCAGCCACCTCTTTCTCTAATGCTGCCTCGGACACACACTGCCACGCTNGGGAACAACCGTCATACAACATCCCTGTTCAGCCACCTCTTTCTCTAATGCTGCCTCGGACACACACTGCCACGCCAGTTATGTGATATTGGTGTTATCATTTTATCGCAACCAGTGTGCTGTATCCTGTGCCCTTTCACTAACTTTATTTTCAATTTAAGCACAATTTTTCTGGAAAGTGGACACTTTTAAAAGCAAGCTGCCATACTTCTTTAATTTTTATCGATTTCCCTCATTATTTTAAAATTTGCTTAAATAGTTGGTGCATTGCACTTTCTGTTCCATGAACTCCTGTTACTTTAAATGTAAAATACAAGAAGAGAAACCAAAGTACCACACAGAAATTTTTTTAAATATTGTTTTTTATTAGGAAATTTGGTAGCTCTCTTTCTTCTGTTTCTCCCACAAACATAAAGGTCAGGTTTAAATGACAGGAGGGATAAATGAAGCAGAAAAGAGTAGAATGAAAGCATCAGTTCTTTGTCTGCAGACTTGGGAGGAAGGGGGGAGGTAGACAGCTCAGTTGCTCGTTCCGTGTGGCCCGCTGCCCGCTACTGACAGACATGCGTAGGCAAGGCGGCCGCATGCNCTCGTTCCGTGTGGCCCGCTGCCCGCTACTGACAGACATGCGTAGGCAAGGCGGCCGCATGCAGCAGAATGCCACGCCGCCTTATGCATATATGTAAATTTAAAGCAATGCTCATTTTGTTACACAGGAATTCAATTACTGCAGCAATAATGAATCATTTGAATTTTNTTAAAGCAATGCTCATTTTGTTACACAGGAATTCAATTACTGCAGCAATAATGAATCATTTGAATTTTACATACACTTTGGAGAAATTTACTTTGAATTACATATTATGAATTTACTTAACTCCAAAGCATGTAAAATCGTATNTACATACACTTTGGAGAAATTTACTTTGAATTACATATTATGAATTTACTTAACTCCAAAGCATGTAAAATCGTATTCATATGCTATCAACAACTTCAATTTACGTAGAATTTTTAATTAACAAGGTTTTACTCTATTATTTTTGCCTCCTAGTTACCTAGAGTATACTTCTAAACACACTTCATGTGGGCAGTATTTACNGGTTTTACTCTATTATTTTTGCCTCCTAGTTACCTAGAGTATACTTCTAAACACACTTCATGTGGGCAGTATTTACCAGTGTCCCATGTTGCTGTATATCTGAGTTTGATCTCATGCAACAAAATGATGTGGAAATTATGCTGTTCCAACTTATTACACAAGAGCACTGTAATTTTATCTTGAACACTTGTAGCAACACAGAAAATGGGACAAACTTCCTGTTATTGTGAGTTTTGATGGGAAATGTGATTCCATCGGCCACGTATAATAGAAAACAGGGAGAGCTGAATGTGGACAATGTGCATTGCTGCATTTATTTCTGAACAACTTGATGTATAAATGGTGAAGTCAACTGTCGCCATTTGGGGTGGTCGAGGATAACCTGACTATATGCTTTCCACAGCGTAGGTGAAAGATGAAATGAGATTGGCCGGGCACCAGAACCATGGTCGGGTAACACATTTAATAGGACAAGTCTTCATGGTGTTTTGGATTGTTCGGCCAGTGTGGCTGGCAGACACGGGCATGAAAAGCATGAAAACACTCCATATTACACAGTGCTGTTACGCAGTGTAACGTGTGGGTAATTAATTCGGACTGAGACTTGCAAAAAAGGTAACGCAAGTATTAAGGTTAAAGAATGTGTTATTGGCCGTAGCTACCACGTGGTACAACATTTCCCAATACACAGTCTGATAAAATGCCTTACACCTTCTACACNGTTATTGGCCGTAGCTACCACGTGGTACAACATTTCCCAATACACAGTCTGATAAAATGCCTTACACCTTCTACACTGAAAATATATGTTTATGCTGTCAGTTTTCATTGAGCCCCTTGGAATTATACTAGAATAAAGTCCCGTACAAGCATTGCTGATCAGGATGCAGCCGGATAATAAAACTGGCACCAACCAAGCCAGAAAGTCTTAANAAGTCCCGTACAAGCATTGCTGATCAGGATGCAGCCGGATAATAAAACTGGCACCAACCAAGCCAGAAAGTCTTATCACGTGGCCAGCAGGAGGCACAGCAACACGATCCAATAACGCTAATTAAGCGAGTTTGCGTGTGGTTCCGGCCGCTGGGGGGAGGGAAGTAAAAAGTTCCGGTATAAATTAAATGATGAACAGCACTACAAATATCAGTTGAACTCTCAAAAGATGCAAGCCCCTATGGGATGCACATCCGTTCTTCATCATGGGTACTTGACGACTGACAACATGGAGGCCAGAAGGCAACCTTGGGAGATATTCCTCTTACTGTTATGCATCCTTAAAATTCCAATGACGCAATAAAACAAGATTTATTATACCACATTTTGTCGCCACTAGCCACCTGAGTTATACAGGCTGATGGCTACTAGGGTACTGAGTTACTTTACTTTGGTGCAGACTAAGGGCACCTGTGGTTGTTGTGTTAGGGGTAAACAAATACTCGTATTATCAGTTAGTTAACACACCAGTATTTTATTTGTCTGAAGGTAACAAATGTATTTACACACACTGGGGAGACAGAGTATGAGACGTGTGGTGGTGAGAAAGGCTGGCGTGGTTATGTTTCTCTTTCGGAAGATCCCATCAATGAATCTCGTGATGGAAATTTACTAGTGTTACCGTATAAATCCCAGGTATTTGACATGCAGATAGTACCAAACAAAAAGGAGGATCCCGTTCATATGCTTTATTAACAGTTTTATTTTTATGATCTTTCGGTATCAGTCAGTGTGATTCTTCATTAATTTTTAACTTTCCAGCAAAACGTTTAAAGCTGCTGCTCATGTAGGCAACTAACAGTGTTCTAAGTTTAGGCGAAATAAGTTTTATTTTAAAACTGCTCCTCCTTTTTATCCTGCTTACAAAATGTATTTATGAAAGTTTTCACATCCAAAGACTAGCTTCTGTTTTCCATATGGAATAGAAAACAGACACTAGTCTTTGAACATAAAAACTTTCATAAATACGGTTTTACAATAAAATGTGTTTCACTTAAAACTAAGCCCACTGTTGGCTGCCTGCTTAAGCAGCAGGTTTAAGTGTTTTGCGAGNTATCCTGCTTACAAAATGTATTTATGAAAGTTTTCACATCCAAAGACTAGCTTCTGTTTTCCATATTGATTTTTTCAAACCATTACAACGTTAAAAGGCAGTGTCACCGCTGAAGTCATCATAGAAGCAAGTTACCATCGGGAAGAGAGTACGTCTGTACAATGTAGAGGGGATGTGAGTGCCATGACCACCCTTATCACTCCCATACATCTTGGTCTGGGACAAGAAAAATACGTCACGCTTAATCACAGATGCACCGACAATGTTTTGTGCGCTCCATTTTATGTTTTTTCAACACAAACAAGCGTTTTTATTTAGAAGGGATTGTTATTGAAAAAACAGTTTTAAATTAAATTTGTTTCATTGTTTAATANCAAACAAGCGTTTTTATTTAGAAGGGATTGTTATTGAAAAAACAGTTTTAAATTAAATTTGTTTCATTGTTTAATAGTTTTAAAACATTGATACAGGAAAAGAAATAGAAAACAGACACTAGTCTTTGAACATAAAAACTTTCATAAATACGGTTTTAAAATAAAATGTGTTTCACTTAAAACTAAGCCCACTGTTGGCTGCCTGCTTAAGCAGCAGGTTTAAGTGGTTTGCGAGAATGTTAAAAATTAGTGGTGAATCACAGTGAGTGCTACTGAAAGAACATAAAAATAAAACTGTGTTGACGAAACTTANATGTTAAAAATTAGTGGTGAATCACAGTGAGTGCTACTGAAAGAACATAAAAATAAAACTGTGTTGACGAAACTTTTGAATGGGATGGAGGTAAAACAAACCATGATAGATGTCATTGTATGGTCACTAGTATACAGTACCACTTTTGTCAATTTCCGTCACGTAATGTCACGAGCTTCATGTTTGCTGCACTGTATTCCACAAGAGAATCATTCCCATGTCAGCCTTCTCTCCATACACATCCTTCTGTTAGCAGCTGTCAAGCACAAGCATTTCCCTCCTCCTTTAAGCTGTGACCCACATTCTTGTCAGCANGAAAGAACATAAAAATAAAACTGTGTTGACGAAACTTATGAATGGGATGGAGGTAAAACAAACCATGATAGATGTCATTGTATGGTCTCTAGTATACAGTACCACTTTTGTCAATTTCCGTCACGTGCTGTCACGAGCTTCATGTTTGCTGCACTGTATTCCACAAGAGAATCATTCCCATGTCAGCCTTCTCTCCATACATCCTTCTGTTTCCCAACACCCAGCAGCTGTCAAGCACAAGCATTTCCCTCCTCCTTTAAGCTGTGACCCACATTCTTGTCAGCAGGATATCTTTGTCTGAGGAGACAACCAACCCCCCTCCCCCCCTCCCTCTTGGCCAGGAGTATAGCTTCACACTCCTGGCACAAGAGGACAGCATGTCAACTACTTGTGGGGAACAACCGTCATACAACATCCCTGTTCAGCCACCTCTTTCTCTAATGCTGCCTCGGACACACACTGCCACGCTAGTTATGTGATATTGGTGTTATCATTTTATCGCAACCAGTGTGCTGTATCCTGTGCCCTTTCACTAACTTTATTTTCAATTTAAGCACAATTTTTCTGGAAAGTGGACACTTTTAAAAGCAAGCTGCCATACTTCTTTAATTTTTATCGATTTCCCTCATTATTTTAAAATTTGCTTAAATAGTTGGTGCATTGCACTTTCTGTTCCATGAACTCCTGTTACTTTAAATGTAAAATACAAGAAGAGAAACCAAAGCACCACACAGAAATTTTTTTAAATATTGTTTTATCAGGAAATTTGGTAGCTCTCTTTCTTCTGTTTCTCCCACAAACATAAAGGTCAGGTTTAAATGACAGGAGGGATAAATGAAGCAGAAAAGAGTAGAATGAAAGCATCAGTTCTTTGTCTGCAGACTTGGGAGGAAGGGGGGAGGCAGACAGCTCAGTTGCTCGTTCCGTGTGGCCCGCTGCCCGCTACTGACAGACATGCGTAGGCAAGGCGGCCGCATGCAGCAGAATGCCACGCCGCCTTATGCATATATGTAAATTTAAAGCAATGCTCATTTTGTTACACAGGAATTCAATTACTGCAGCAATAATGAATCATTTGAATTTTACATACACTTTGGAGAAATTTACTTTGAATTACATATTATGAATTTACTTAACTCCAAAGCATGTAAAATCGTATTCATATGCTATCAACAACTTCAATTTACGTAGAATTTTTAATTAACAAGGTTTTACTCTATTATTTTTGCCTCCTAGTTACCTAGAGTATACTTCTAAACACACTTCATGTGGGCAGTATTTACCAGTGTCCCATGTTGCTGTATATCTGAGTTTGATCTCATGCAACAAAATGATGTGGAAATTATGCTGTTCCAACTTATTACACAAGAGCACTGTAATTTTATCTTGAACACTTGTAGCAACACAGAAAATGGGACAAACTTCCTGTTATTGTGAGTTTTGATGGGAAATGTGATTCCATCGGCCACGTATAATAGAAAACAGGGAGAGCTGAATGTGGACAATGTGCATTGCTGCATTTATTTCTGAACAACTTAATGTATAAATGGTGAAGTCAACTGTCGCCATTTGGGGTGGTCGAGGATAACCTGACTATATGCTTTCCACAGCGTAGGTGAAAGATGAAATGAGATTGGCCGGGCACCAGAACCATGGTCGGGTAACACATTTAATAGGACAAGTCTTCATGGTGTTTTGGATTGTTCGGCCAGTGTGGCTGGCAGACACGGGCATGAAAAGCATGAAAACACTCCATATTACACAGTGCTGTTACGGTCACATTGCACACCCATTAATTAACGGACTGAGACTTGCAAAAAAGGTAACGCAAGTATTAAGGTTAAAGAATGGGTTATTGGCCGTAGCTACCACGTGGTACAACATTTCCCAATACACAGTCTGATAAAATGCCTTACACCTTCTACACTGAAAATATATGTTTATGCTGTCAGTTTTCATTGAGCCCCTTGGAATTATACTAGAATAAAGTCCCGTACAAGCATTGCTGATCAGGATGCAGCCGGATAATAAAACTGGCACCAACCAAGCCAGAAAGTCTTAACACGTGGCCAGCAGGAGGCACAGCAACGCGATCCAATAATGCTAATTAAGCGAGTTTGCGTGTGGTTCCGGCCGCTGGGGGGAGGGAAGTAAAAAGTTCCGGTATAAATTAAATGATGAACAGCACTACAAATATCAGTTGAACTCTCAAAAGATGCAAGCCCCTATGGGATGCACATCCGTTCTTCATCATGGGTACTTGACGACTGACAACATGGAGGCCAGAAGGCAACCTTGGGAGATATTCCTCTTACTGTTATGCATCCTTAAAATTCCAATGACGCAATAAAACAAGATTTATTATACCACATTTTGTCGCCACTAGCCACCTGAGTTATACAGGCTGATGGCTACTAGGGTACTGAGTTACTTTACTTTGGTGCAGACTAAGGGCACCTGTGGTTGTTGTGTTAGGGGTAAACAAATACTCGTATTCTCAGTTAGTTAACACACCAGTATTTTATTTGTCTGAAGGTAACAAATGTATTTACACACACTGGGGAGACAGAGTCCCCCTAAAAAGTCTGGTTGACGAAATGCTATGCGTCGGGGAAGGTTGTTTGAATGGAGACGTTTTTACTTAACTGCTTGACTGGACTGCGGCTTTTGCTGAGTTGCCTTCGTTGGTAGCTGCAGCTGGGTCAGCTCTGCTTCCCTTCCCAGAAGTCCGGGATTGGTTCCCCGGAACTAATGTCGTCTCCTCAATCTCGGCTGGCGTTCCCCGTTGGAGACCTTGTGTCTCCTCCTGCGTCGACGTCCGCTCTCGATCCGGCTCGTGCTTTCCGACTTCTCCACTGACCCTCATCTCGGCTGTCTCGTGTCGCTACATTGAAGTTACATTTCTCAGCACTTTCTCAACAGAGAGTTCGGGAGATCCCCTGTTTAACTCGCACGTTTTTGTGTATGATTTTGCATCTCGTCAGCAGCGTGTGTGCTCCGACTAGGGCGAAGGGAGGGTGAAGTTACTGTGGCGGGGACTCCTACGGAGCTGGGTCTGCACTAATTCTCGTCGGGGGCACCCTCGGTGTCCTTCGTCGAGGGCTTATCTATCAGCTATTTCTCGGGACTTACCCTCTTTCATTCGGCTTCGGTTGTTCCCCAAGTGTCCTTACGCGTCGGGACTGTCTCGAGGGTGAATCCCCGGATTCTCCTGGATAGATATGCAGGATGTGGTAACAGCGCAATGCCTATCCCATGTATACGCCATGCGTCAACTTATTATTTAAAAAAAAAATTGTCCTTCACTGGCGTTAATTATAGTTCTGAACATTAGATGTGTTTGAAATAGATTTGGCTCAGGAGGCCGAGATTATATTATGTCACTGTCATGAGGGGTTGGAGAGTATGTGATGTCACGTGGTGCTCAGGCACTGCGGTGACTATCGTGAAGTCACGCTACCGCCACGCACTATGAATGGGACTCCTCTTCTCCCTACTGACTTTAACCATTGCTCTTTTTTCATTGCACTCGTCATTTCACATGCACTAGGGTTGTTCTTCGGTTATGGCTGGGTGTTTGCCAGAACTGGGCTTATAGCTAGGGAAGGAGGTACAATGACATTTTCCCCTCCCTGTCCCACCCTGGAAAGGCCAGTCCTGGTACCTGCCAGAGTCTGTGGTGTTGTTGGGTTGTGGTTCATCATAGAGTGGCGGATGACCCTGGTGGGGAAGGATTGACAGTGTTGTGATGGCTGGCTTACCTTGAGCTGGTTGATCCCCTAGTGTCATGGCTCACTCTGTCCGGTACCCATCACCCAGCTCATGGGTGGGCATCTGGCGCTCAGGTCATACCTTATTTCGCNGTCCGGTACCCATCACCCAGCTCATGGGTGGGCATCTGGCGCTCAGGTCATACCTTATTTCGCCTGTGGCCAGCCTCGCTGGTTGGGTGGTGGTTGGCTGCATCCCCGATATCTTGCAGTCTGTCAATTCACAGTACTGCCATTGCGTGTGTTGTCTCTGGNGGTGGTGGTTGGCTGCATCCCCGATATCTTGCAGTCTGTCAATTCACAGTACTGCCATTGCGTGTGTTGTCTCTGGGGAAGGGGTTCCTTCAGCTCCTTGACCACCACTGTGAAGGTGGCATCAGCCAGGGATGCATCATCTCCACCCATCCCTGGTGCAGGGAAAGNTTGACCACCACTGTGAAGGTGGCATCAGCCAGGGATGCATCATCTCCACCCATCCCTGGTGCAGGGAAAGGTTTCGTTGGTTTCCTCCCTGGGCTCCTTCACCCAGAGACTTGGGTCCAGCGCACAGCCTTGAGGTCTCCTATCTTGAGCACCTCGATGGTCACCCCTTCTGGAGTGGTGGGGTCGAACAGGCACTTGTGTGCCCTTGGNGGTCTCCTATCTTGAGCACCTCGATGGTCACCCCTTCTGGAGTGGTGGGGTCGAACAGGCACTTGTGTGCCCTTGGACACTGCTCATCAGCTGCTAAGCTGTGGAATGGTGGCTCTGGTTCCTGCTCCCTGGTGCTTGACTGTGCTGCGCTGACCTCCATGTTGTGAACACTGATCAGGGTGGAGGTGGTGAATCCTCGGAATGGTGACTCCTCGTCCAAGTCATCATCTACTGCCATCCTGGAGTTGTTGNTGGAGGTGGTGAATCCTCGGAATGGTGACTCCTCGTCCAAGTCATCATCTACTGCCATCCTGGAGTTGTTGTCTCTTGCTGCTAAGTTGTCCCTGCGTTGTTCTTCTCGTCCTGTGGCCCTTCATAGTGCATCTCTATGGTGTTTACTCACTNTGCTGCTAAGTTGTCCCTGCGTTGTTCTTCTCGTCCTGTGGCCCTTCATAGTGCATCTCTATGGTGTTTACTCACTTTCCCGTGTGAACTTCTCTAGAGGTACACCGTTCTATCTACTTTCGCTACCACTCGTCTGGAGCCTGACCATCGGGTTCCCAACCCTGCCTTGTGGTTCCTAGNACCGTTCTATCTACTTTCGCTACCACTCGTCTGGAGCCTGACCATCGGGTTCCCAACCCTGCCTTGTGGTTCCTAGATGACAACGACAGGGGTTGCACCTGCACATACACCAAGTCTCCCTTCTGCAATGGCCGTGGACGGTGGCTAGGAGTCTGTGTGATTCATCGATAGTATTGTTCCTGACCCGGATTTGTGGCTCACTGCTCATTGGCTATTCTTTCCTGCCTCTTCAGGGCTTTCCCCTGTTTTTCCTCTGACATCCCATTCCCCAGGTAATCTGAGGTTTTTCCCCAGGACCATTTCTGCAGGCGACCTTTATGTTGCCTCATTGGTCAGATTGCGTAGACATAATAGTGAGTTGGGCAGTTGTCTGTCCTACGGGGTGTAGTCCTCTCCTAGCCACAATCTCAGTTGCACTTTCTCTCCCTGATTGCTCCTCACAGTCGGGTTGGCTCTGGGATGATATGTGAGCATGGTCTCGTACCGGACATTCCATTGTCCGCATAGTTGTTTTTCCTTCCTTTCCATGAACTGTATGCTATCTTGTGACATGATTTTGGGGGTAGCTCCAATATTCATTCTGCAGCACTGTCCCTAACATGTGTGCCATTGTATTGCTGGTCATGTAGTCGTCTGTTTACCATGTGCATAAGTCTGTCACTACCATGATGAAGCACTTTCCCTGTGGTGTTCTGGGGTACGGGTCCATGACGTTCAGTGCAATGCCCTTGAAGTGTTCTGTGGGATTCTTTGAGTATTGAGGTTCTTCCCCATCTCGTNGTCCATGACGTTCAGTGCAATGCCCTTGAAGTGTTCTGTGGGATTCTTTGAGTATTGAGGTTCTTCCCCATCTCGTCGCCTCGCCTTCTTCTGTTGACACACAGTGCACTTCCTCACTTACTCCCTTACATCCCTGGCATTGCCCGNGTCATGTAGTCGTCTGTTTACCATGTGCATAAGTCTATCACTACCATGATGAAGCACTTTCCCTGTGGTGTTCTGTGGTACGTGTCCATGACGTTCAGTGCAATGCCCTTGAAGTGTTCTGTGGGATTCTTTGAGTATTGAGGTTCTTCCCCATCTCGTCGCCTCGCCTTCTTCTGTTGACACACAGTGCACTTCCTCACTTACTCCCTTACATCCCTGGCATTGCCCAACCATCGCTAGCACCTTTTGATCGACCTTCATGTCTGTGTTGCCCCCGGGCGTCCAGCACGTTGTAGTCATGGAAGAACTGTGCCACGGTGTCAGGGTACCTTTCTTTGCACGTAGGTTCGCCAGTGAGTGTTTTCTCTGGACACTCTGTTCTATACTGTCTAATCTACTGCTAGCCACATGTCACATACTTTGCGTCCACATTTCCTCTCTTTCTTCTTTTCCATTTCTGTTGACGTCCACTGCGCCCTCAGATTTTTCTCCTCTACTTCGATCAGCGATGATGGGGGGGGGTGTTTCTCTGCATATTCCCTGAAGCTGATTCGCCCACACATGGTGCCCATTCCCTAAGGTGCTCTCTCCGGTGGTGTCATGGCATCCCATTCTTCCTCATCTAGGATTACCTGTTCTATGTCTGGATCATATTATAGTTCGTCTGGCAGTTGGTTCGCCTGTCCTGCCACGTGCTTGATAGTGAACTCGAAAGACTGCAGGAACAGCGCCCAGTAAGGTTGCACTGTGCCAACTGCCGAGCAATAGCCAAACAGGAGAAGAGCATAATGGTTGCTGTATTTGTTAATAGGCAGTACACTCCTCATTACTGGACGTTTGTGTAAACAAGCACTTTAAGAGAAATTTACACTATTTACTAGGAATGGGAAATTTTTAGTATAAAATGTGCAATCATTATAAAACTTGTATCTTCATCAGTGATAATGATATCCAAGTACATATGTTTACTGTATGCTTGTACAACACATTTACTTCATGCTTGTGTTTGCATTGCAGACTACAATGTGAGGAAGGTGGTCGAGCAGCAACTGGCTGTCTACGACGCAGACAAGATAGGGCTTGCTGATTATGCTCTGGAGTCTCAAGGTACGGATGCACTCAGCATTATCAGAGGTAGATAATCATGAATCCTGTATTTTAGGTCATGTTATTTTCATACCTGGAAAGAAAGTGTGCTTGGCTGTTTGTTTACTTGTAAAAGTAAATAAAGTATTTGCTTCATGTTACCTTGCTACTTTGCAGCTAAATGGTTTTTTTGTACTGTGAAGAAACTGAACATATCCAACAGTTTTATTAAAGGAGATAGAATACATTTATTTATTACTTGTTCACTGTAAGGTTTACATTAATACAAACACCGCCTAGGACACCGCCATATTTCTGAGACTGACGACTTGGCAATGCTGCCAACATTACATTGGATAAAGCAAGTAATTACCACAAGTCCATAACACCTCTCCCCACTCAAATAAGGAAAAAATGTGACAATGTAGCACCGAAAATCATCTCAGTAGCCATTGTATAGTAAAATAATAAAATAGAACAAAATCGGCAAGTGTCTTAACACTGCACTGATGCACTGAGTCATTGAGCACGAGTCAACCATTATTCAAATTGCTGAGGGGGTCGAGATATCCAGCTGGACTGCGTAGTTGTAGGATCTGGAGGCCACATAACACGCTGGTAACAACGCACTCGCCCTCGGAAGACTCTGTAAGGGATGGAGTTACCTGTGGATGGTAAATATAAGGGAAGCCGCTTAATGGAGACACTGGTGGTGAACTGGCAGTACCAATATCATTGTAGAATCACCATCCTAATGAGGGGTAAATAGACACCTTCATAGAACACCCTCATCCTTTGTAGCAGGTTGTGGCAGCAGCCTGTCGTGGACCGGGTGCTGTGCAGTAGCAACCACCAACGTAGAAACAGGATGGTAATATGAAGTTGAACTAGCAGGCATCATTGGCAAAGGGTTCTCCTGATGGACAGACTGCAGCAGTTGAGAAGAAGGCATGTGTTGAGCAATGCTGCAGTGAAGTAGTTGTGTTGATTCTGGAGTTTCAGCATCACTGTCAGGTATTTGTGACTTGTCATGAACAAATGGTTCAGGAACATGTTCTGCAAGCTCTGGGGTGAATCGTAAACGCACGTTATCACCGGAAATGTTGTCGACTATTGTACCATTGTCAAGCTTGATGTTGTAAGCTCGAGCACCTGAATGGCCACAAACCACACCTGGTAGCCAAGTAGACTTACACACGCCGTGCTTCACCATCCACATCAATTCTCCAACTTGATGCTTTGGAGAGAACGCTGATGCAGGTTTAGAAGGTTCGAGGGCAAGATGCAGCTGGAGAAGGTGAGTGCAAAACAACCTACCCACTGCCTCGGCAGGGGTTTAGCCAGTAGACGAGGTTGGGTGTGTGCGCATAGCGCATAGCCCATAGCCCATAAGGTACGAGCGACATGAACATGGATATCTGGATCAGAAAAGGTTAACATCAACTTTTTAACGGTTTGCACTGTATGCTCTGCCAAAACATTTGAGGAAGGTGCCAGGGCAGGGCATACAGGTGATGTATACCATTACTGCAAAGAAAGTAATTTAACTGATGTGACATGAACTGCTGTCCATTGGCAGTCACTATCACCAAGGGTTTATCAAAATCTGCCAAGATGTAACGCATGTGTGTAATGAGGACTGCAGCCATCAAACTCGACACCACTTTGACAGTTTACCACTAAGAATATGCATCTATCACAATAAGCAAATAGTGTTGAAGGAAGAGCCCTGTGTAATCCAGATGCACTCGTTCCCAGGTTCTCTCAGCCCAAGGCCATGGACACACAACTGACCTTGGGGGTGCATTAGCCACTGTTTGCCAGGCATGGCACAGTTTCACTTCATTCGTAATATCACTGTCTATGTTCAGCCACCAAACAATGTTCCGAGCAATGTCCTTACTGTAGTTTTCACCTTGATGTGTTGAGTGAATTAGGTCTAACACTATCTCTTGCAGTGCTGATGGAATTACTACGCACTCGTGCCATAAGATGCATTCCGAGTGCAAGGACAAAGCCGCTCTCTTGGATTAAAATGGAAGTAACTCAGTGGGTACTGTGCTTGGCCATCGTTGATGTATGTAGACCTTGACTTGTCAAAGCACCACATTATTGTCCGTAGCCCTTGCAATATCTCGTGGCAACCGCAAGTGCATATCTCTAACTTCAAGGAAGTGCATGCCAGAAAGCTCCGGAAATACATCCTCACCAGGAGTAGGTTAGGGCAGTCTACTCAAAAAGTCAGCATGACCAACTGCTGTACCAGGCTTATGACAATTGAGTGTCAGTTTTCTTGAGCCTTACTCCCAGGTGGCGTTGTAAGGTGGAGATAAATGCAGTGGTGTTGGCCTGTCAGGAGCAAATATGTCAAGCAAGGGTTTGTGATCAGTNTGGAGATAAATGCAGTGGTGTTGGCCTGTCAGGAGCAAATATGTCAAGCAAGGGTTTGTGATCAGTAATGACGGTAAACCGACTAAAGGCCAAGCAAGGGTGAACTTTTTAACTGCAAATATGATAGCAAGTCCTTCCTGGTCTGGTTGTGAGTAAGCTCGCTCTGTGGCAGACAGTGTTTGAGATGTGTAGGCAATGGGTATCTCTCTTCTCTCTTGTTCGGTCAGGCTGAGCACCCAGTACAAATTTTGCCAGCACTGCACCAACNGGCAATGGGTATCTCTCTTCTCTCTTGTTCGGTCAGGCTGAGCACCCAGTACAAATTTTGCCAGCACTGCACCAACCCCCCACCGGTGAAGCATCAGCATTAACAACCCGTGGTAAGTCTGATTTTTAGTCTAACAAGCGGTGTAAGGGCTCTTACATTGGTTACCATTGCAGCATGCNACAACCCGTGGTAAGTCTGATTTTTAGTCTAACAAGCGGTGTAAGGGCTCTTACATTGGTTACCATTGCAGCATGGTGGTGACTTGGTGTGTTACAGGAGGGGCCGTGTTGGAGACCCCAGACACGGTTACCTACTATTCAGACTCATGGTTCGAGCTGCTGGGTGTTCCTCTGTTCTGTTACGGGCCCTGCAGTGGTCCAAGCTATATACTGCAGGTAATGCAACACCTCATTTCAGCTTCACATTGGTCAGGTAACTTCCATGTCGTGTAGTTACNAGCTATATACTGCAGGTAATGCAACACCTCATTTCAGCTTCACATTGGTCAGGTAACTTCCATGTCGTGTAGTTACATGCATTAGGTGTTTATTGTGTAGATCCTGGGCAATACACATTGTTTACAATGACGTGCTTTCCTCACACCATTTGTTGAATCTAAATTTGCAAGTGACATTCAAAATGTAAGTTTCCTTGTTTTTTCTTTCGAAATGAAGGAAACACAGTTAGTGGTTCATGTTAAATGGTATACAGATGCACAGGTCAAATAATAGAACCTGGGTGAAACAACATTTGCAGACTGGTCATGTTCTGCAAGAGTCATCATGGGACCAGGTGTGCACATTCATACTATTTCTGTGGACAGGACACAGAGAGCCTTTCAGTATCCATAAATGGACTGTAAAGGAATGGGAAATTTTTAGTATAAAATGTGCAATCATTATAAAACTTGTATCTTCATCAGTGATAATGATATCCATGTACATATGTTTACTGTATGCTTGTACAACACATTTACTTCATGCTTGTGTTTGCATTGCAGACTACAATGTGAGGAAGGTGGTCGAGCAGCANATGCTTGTACAACACATTTACTTCATGCTTGTGTTTGCATTGCAGACTACAATGTGAGGAAGGTGGTCGAGCAGCAACTGGCTGTCTACGACGCAGACAAGATAGGGCTTGCTGATTATGCTCTGGAGTCTCAAGGTACGGATGCACTCAGCATTATCAGAGGTAGATAATCATGAATCCTGTATTTTAGGTCATGTTATTTTCATACCTGGAAAGAAAGTGTGCTTGGCTGTTTGTTTACTTGTAAAAGTAAATAAAGTATTTGCTTCATGTTACCTTGCTACTTTGCAGCTAAATGGTTTTTTTGTACTGTGAAGAAACTGAACATATCCAACAGTTTTATTAAAGGAGATAGAATACATTTATTTATTACTTGTTCACTGTAAGGTTTACATTAATACAAACACCGCCTAGGACACCGCCATATTTCTGAGACTGACGACTTGGCAATGCTGCCAACATTACATTGGATAAAGCAAGTAATTNCCTAGGACACCGCCATATTTCTGAGACTGACGACTTGGCAATGCTGCCAACATTACATTGGATAAAGCAAGTAATTACCACAAGTCCATAACACCTCTCCCCACTCAAATAAGGAAAAAATGTGACAATGTAGCACCGAAAATCATCTCAGTAGCCATTGTATAGTAAAATAATAAAATAAAACAAAATCGGCAAGTGTCTTAACACTGCACTGATGCACTGAGTCATTGAGCACGAGTCAACCATTATTCAAATTGCTGAGGGGGTCGAGATATCCAGCTGGACTGCGTAGTTGTAGGATCTGGAGGCCACATAACACGCTGGTAACAACGCACTCGCCCTCGGAAGACTCTGTAAGGGATGGAGTTACCTGTGGATGGTAAATATAAGGGAAGCCGCTTAATGGAGACACTGGTGGTGAACTGGCAGTACCAATATCATTGTAGAATCACCATCCTAATGAGGGGTAAATAGACACCTTCATAGAACACCCTCATCCTTTGTAGCAGGTTGTGGCAGCAGCCTGTNCCATCCTAATGAGGGGTAAATAGACACCTTCATAGAACACCCTCATCCTTTGTAGCAGGTTGTGGCAGCAGCCTGTCGTGGACCGGGTGCTGTGCAGTAGCAACCACCAACGTAGAAACAGGATGGTAATATGAAGTTGAACTAGCAGGCATCATTGGCAAAGGGTTCTCCTGATGGACAGACTGCAGCAGTTGAGAAGAAGGCATGTGTTGAGCAATGCTGCAGTGAAGTAGTTGTGTTGATTCTGGAGTTTCAGCATCACTGTCAGGTATTTGTGACTTGTCATGAACAAATGGTTCAGGAACATGTTCTGCAAGCTCTGGGGTGAATCGTAAACGCACGTTATCACCGGAAATGTTGTTGACTATTGTACCATTGTCAAGCTTGATGTTGTAAGCTCGAGCACCTGAATGGCCACAAACCACACCTGGTAGCCAAGTAGACTTACACATGCTGTGCTTCATCATCCACATCAATTCTCCAACTTGATGCTTTGGAGAGAACGCTGATGCAGGTTTAGAAGGTTCGAGGGCAAGATGCAGCTGGAGAAGGTGAGTGCAAAACAACCTACCCACTGCCTCGGCAGGGGTTTAGCCAGTAGACGAGGTTGGGTGTGAGCGCATAGCCCATAGCCCATAAGGTACGAGCGACATGAACATGGATATCTGGATCAGAAAAGGTTAACATCAACTNAGCGCATAGCCCATAGCCCATAAGGTACGAGCGACATGAACATGGATATCTGGATCAGAAAAGGTTAACATCAACTTTTTAACGGTTTGCACTGTATGCTCTGCCAAAACATTTGAGGAAGGTGCCAGGGCAGGGCATACAGGTGATGTATACCATTACTGCAAAGAAAGTAATTTAACTGATGTGACATGAACTGCTGTCCATTGGCAGTCACTATCACCAAGGGTTTATGTTTTAGACGGTTCTACATTGCGTACACACATTTGAGGACTGCAGCCATCAAACTCGACACCACTTTGACAGTTTACCACTAAGAATATGCATCTATCACAATAAGCAAATAGTGTTGAAGGAAGAGCCCTGTGTAATCCAGATGCACTCG
>NQII01020529.1:0-11090 GCA_002778355.1 Clitarchus hookeri
CTGTGGACTGTGTATTTTATTTTGTTTAACCCATATTGTGAGTGAAGGAAGAAATTATAAACCATTTGTAAAGATAGACAAATTAGTGTAATAGCTGTATCGGAGTGGGCGGATTGATTGACAATTGCATGGATGGGTTGATGAATTTATGGATTTATTGATTTTAGTTTGGTATATTTATTGATACTCTTAAACGCGTCTTGAAGTGGCCAGATAAGGAAGTCATAATGGCATAGTAGAGGTTAATGAATTTCCTTTTTTATTAACAGTGGCACAAAAATCTGTACTGTTATTTCTTTACGTACTATCACAAACTAATTATAATTCTTAGTGCAAATTATATACCGTTACTCATTGTTTGAGTACATTAGTCAGCTGAATAATTAAATTAATCATGTTAAAGCTGACAGTCCAATTTTTTAAAATCATTCATAATGCACCAATGTGTCTCACAACATGAACTCTTCCTACCTCCTTTTCAGTGCTCAGATGGTTTGCTACAAACATTGCAGCACTCATCTGGGAGCACCCTGATGACTCTGCAATTTTTAGCACATTCATTGTCTTTATGCTGTAAATAACCAGCATAGTTCATTGTACCCTCAGGGACACTCGTCGGTCACATAGTTTGCACACTCTTGCAAGAACTGCTGTCAGTGGAACAGAAGGTTGAATTTATACCTAGGCTAATCTGAAGCTGTTGCCTAGTTTGCAGTGTTACAATTGCCGCAGCAAGTCAAGAAAATGTTTCTCAGATGCACTGCGCTCATAAAATTGCAAAATATTTAGTTAAAATTAGGNTGCCGCAGCAAGTCAAGAAAATGTTTCTCAGATGCACTGCGCTCATAAAATTGCAAAATATTTAGTTAAAATTAGGGCACTTTTTGCAATCAGCCCATTTTGTTGAATAATTAGGTGAAAATCCTATATCGATACTTTTAACAGATAATGGTTTACATTAGTAAGGAGTGTGCATAACAGTTGGTATAAACTCATAACTATTTTTCAGAATAGAAGATATTATTCGTTCGTCCCTTGACAGGGAACCATATTTCTTAGTTATATCTAAATGTNACTATTTTTCAGAATAGAAGATATTATTCGTTCGTCCCTTGACAGGGAACCATATTTCTTAGTTATATCTAAATGTGCATGCCTTGCTTTGAAAGCATGCGATAACAAAGTCTGAATTGTGCGCAGTTGACACAAGATATGTAGCACAGCCACCTCATTCCACCCAGTGTGGGGTGTCCACTCTGTTTTGTAGCTTCAGTTTAGGGATGGGTGAAAGCGTTATTTTTGTGTAACAGGTTTCAACGTTTCAGTTCCGAGTAGATAACATGCTCCGGTAACACGTTTTGCTTGTAACAGATTACCCTGGAACCGTTTCGTGAAACTGTGGCAGTGCGACNATAACATGCTCCGGTAACACGTTTTGCTTGTAACAGATTACCCTGGAACCGTTTCGTGAAACTGTGGCAGTGCGACATGCGCATGCATAATTATGGGAGTCAGAAGTGGGGGAACGGGCAGTTTTTCAAATTTGTGATGGCATTTTTATAACACATTATTTTACCAATAAAACATCACATCATGCATACTTTTTACGTCATCTGTCACGGAAAAGTATGTCCATAGATAACTTGTTTTCTGTCTTTTGTTCATTGCAACACAGACACTCGCACAATTTAATTTAAAAAACTAACAATAATTTACACTTTTATCATGAATAAGTACTGTACATTGTAAGTGCTGAACACATAACAGGAAAACTGTATAACATGGCAGTGCCAACTGCAAGTAAAATTACCAACAAAACTGTTTGTTGCAGTTTCGAGCGCAAAGAACATCAAAAACCAGTAACTGTTCGCGATGGAACAACAAAACTGTGTTTCTGTTATGATCGCGACAGGAACGCAACCGACAGCGCATCACCGATTGTGTTGGAACCACTACTCTGCCGCTACATACGCAACAGAACCGAAAACCAAGCGGCAATGAAAACTAGAACCTGCCTCTTATAGTTATCAAGCGCAGAGCTAACATTAAAGAACACCCATGATAGAACTTCCTATCTCCTGTTATTCAGCATTATATTACAGCGTCGCTGATAAGTCTATAATAAAAGCATCATATTTATCAGCAGTTGAAAGCTTTGCAGTTTGCTTATAGGCTATTTGCTGATAGTGTATCACGAAAGATATTTTTTTGCTGATTTATACATTATTACTTCTGTTATTTAACATTTCTGCCTCAGAACCAGAAATGAAGACAAAAATTTTCATTTTACCCCAACCAGGTATTTATTTAACAGTGTTCACTGTGGAACGTGTTCCTCACATAACAGTTATCATATGGGAACAGTGTTATTTTAACTGTATACTGCCCACCCCTACTTCTGTTCCACGACTGGCTTTGAACGTTTCTCATAGTTCAGTTGCTTGCGTGTAAAGTTTTCGTTGAAATTGTGGCGCCAAGTTAAATTTTTGCTACCACTAGTAGTTGCAAAAAGGAAGTGGTTCACAAACAATGTTGATCTATAATCGTTAGTGTGCATACATTTTTTAACAAAATAATTAAACTAAGAATTTTGCAAAAGTTCAAATCTCAAACAAAATTAGCATTTTGACAGCAAGGGCGTGGTGTTGGTGAATGTACAGTGGGATTGATATGCATTTTATCTACGTCAAAGGCAATATTTGTGTCAAAAAAAATGTCTGGATATGAGTTACGGGTTTTGACGACTACCAAAGATAAGAGGGAACATTCCAAAACAAAACAAATTACGACAGCTATGTGCAACGGTTTCAAAAAATTTCATGTCAAAATTATTACTTAAATATTTTTAAAAAAATTGTCAGGAGAAATTTGTAATGGAAAGGAATGACCGAATATGTGTGACAGGGAGTAGGCGGCTTGTGCTGCCATTTTAAGCTACATCAACAAAGTTGAATTATTTTACTATGCTACATGCAACTGTAAGTAAATGACAATTATTACAATTATGTTTAATTGCTGTTGCTAGCCTGTAAATTTAAATGTAAAATCATTTTTGTTACAAACTGAAAAGTTTAGGTTTTCGTGTGTTGAAAGAGGTTTATAATAGATATAAATCCCCAAATATATCACGTATATGGTTTATCAATTTTTATTTCTACTATTTTGAGATGTTTCTTTATGCATATAATTGTAAATAATATTACAA
The DNA here is from genome assembly GCA_002778355.1 of Clitarchus hookeri. Taxonomy (NCBI): domain Eukaryota; kingdom Metazoa; phylum Arthropoda; class Insecta; order Phasmatodea; family Phasmatidae; genus Clitarchus; species Clitarchus hookeri. The sequence continues at coordinate 3,206 of NQII01020529.1, forward strand.
AAATTTGGATTTCACTACACACATACTATGATGCGACGGACGCTTGATAGATGTGGTAACAGGGGTTGGTAATGCTCGCCGATAGGCTGAGACTGAGCAGTCAAGATGTTCTGTGTCTGGTATTAGAAACAGATTGCTGGACTGCAAACTGAACATGTTGCAGTTGTTGTACATAAACCATGTTTCTTTTAGTAATGTAGCCTTAAAGTTTCATCCCTGCTCTGAATTGAGCTCTAGTAGTACTCCAGACCTCAAAAAGATGGAGGGCCTTAGCTACAGTGCGAGCATCTTTGTTTGGAATCAGGATACATTATGTGTCTATCCTCCTGACAACAAAGCCAGTAGAATCTCTGCTGTACTTTGTCGAAGAGTCCTATTTATACTGCAGTAATATGTAGTTGCTTTAGCCCTTCTGGTACTCTACATTCTGGAAGAACAAACTGCAGGTACGTTTTCCATAATTACTCTCCCATTCCTGTGGAGCACACTGTTATTTAAGATCAGAGAACTGCACTGCTCCAATTATGCTTCTACTGTAGTGCAGAGAATGGATATCTCTTCCCATTTGGGTCAGTAGATCACTTCTTTTCACTCCAGTATGCAGTGCAAAAATGGGGTTTTTTGGGCTGGTCTTTCTTGATGCTCTCATCACTTGTGTAGACGACACATTACCAAGTATGAACTAGTCTTTCATGTAATCATACATTCACTACAATTGGTTGACCTGTCATTTACAGTGGTGACAGGGTAGTGAGAATGGCGACATTGATAGTGGATCTGCATTATTGAGAGGATCTCCAGCCCTGTGTTGTACTTCAAAATTTATACTCTTGAAGGTGTTTTACCTGTTGAGGTATTTGTATTTTGGGGTTCAAAGTTCAGTAACTATTGTAGTGAGGCATGATCAGTTTGTAGAATGAAGTGAGTATGATTTAGGTAGTGGACACAAATGTGACAGGAATTCCAGAGTTGTTTTATGTTCTGGTTCAAAATTTTACATATGCTGCAAGTGATTTGGATTCGGGTAAAAAATTAATTTTCTTATCTTAAGAAATACTGAAGTCTTTATTTATTCTTAAATATTTTTAAGTAAACTTTAATCTTTTTAAGTAAACTTCCCATTAAGACTTCCTTATTTTGAATGGATCAATGTGTAGCTTGGCAAAATCCAGAATCGGATGTATTACGACTTGGCAAGCCGTTCACATACTGAATAAATAGTTTTGACATCCAAGTACAAAAGAGTAAAAGTGCGCATGTGTGTGTGTATATATATATAATCCTTATCATCACTGCAGTATTTTTTTTAGAAGATTTAGTTAGTAATTATAATAATAACAACAGTAGTAATAACCATTTAAGCAAATTTTCATTAAATTTATTTTAGCCTGACTTGTTTAAAAGTCATCTTTTTTCTACCAGTACAAAAGTGCATGTTATATATGTAGTTACATTTTAAATGGCGCTATTTTTTATTAATTTTGTGTTTTTATTTTCATTATTTGTAGTTGGGTCTGAAGCCCAGCTTCCACCAGCTGGATATAGATGATCAGACCAGCATAGACAAGTTTAGGGATTATTTGAAGAAAGAATATGGAGGCCTTGATGTTTTGGTCAACAACGCTGCAATAGCCTACAAGGTAACAGCTATATTCAATGTTCTCTAACATGTAGTGTATCTTTTAGCGCGTACTGACTTGTGTCTTAATTGATAGCAAGCAGCAACAGAATCATTTGGAGAGCAAGCAGAGAACACACTGAAGACCAACTACTTTTCTCTGCTGAATGTGTGTCGTACACTCTTCCCACTACTGCGGCCACACGCTCGAGTCGTAAACTTGTCTAGCTCTGCCGGCCATCTGCTAAGGATCCCAGACAAGAAACTACGGCAGCGGTTGGCTGATCCTCAACTCACAGAGGACCAGCTGACCAGCTTAATGACGGAGTTTATTGAGTGAGTGTCGCACGTTCTATAGGCTGTTCATGGTAAAGTAAGCACTTTTGAAATCAACCTTTGAATATCATCACTGCCGCTTATAACTACGAAGAACATGCTCCATTACATGGTGGTGTGCAGGTTCTCAATTAAGTGGGCAGGAAATTAATAAAAGCGGTTTTATAACTTGATATATTTCAATTTTAATGTTAAAATTTTTTGCTATTGAAGTTAGTGTTTCTTTGTACTGTAGAACTCTGTTATAACATCTCTCAAGGGTTCAGTAAAATAAAATATTATATGCCGGAAAATGTTATTTGCAAAAAACAGTATTACACCTACAGGGACACAAGTGAAATAAAATTGTAATGTAACAATTTTTGTATATAAATAGCTATTCAAGTTCTTCAACATTATCATCTGAAACATTTGATGCAAAAATATCAGTGATCTGAACTCCATGGACCATAGCATCATCAATTAATGCACAATGACATGGATTATGGATGCTTGCTCATTCATCTCCTCTTGGTTATCTTAGTAATTTTCAGGACAATCATCTCTAAAATACTTATTATTCAAGTATAAACTGTTTTCTGTATCTGTTTGTAGGCTACTGCAGTGTTAATATGTCTGAAATTCTACTTTAGAGAAAAATTTAATTTGAGATACTACAAGGAATTGAACAAATACTACTGTTATATGCAGGAAATGAAACCATTAACCCTTATGGAGAAATGGTGGAACCATGAAATAATGGTGTTATATGTGGGAATAAGATAACAGGGTTCTACTGTACACACTAGAATATGAATTTGCATATCATTAACACATTCACATTTTTGACATGTCCACATTTTCACTTGCTAGCACATGAATGTCATTAAACCTATGGCAAGCTAAGTGTAAGTTTTACGTATGGCAGAAGGTACAAAGTGGGAAGTATTAAAGGTTTTAAACAGGGCTTTCATAAGTGCTCACTTTACTGTGAACAGCCAATAATAGTCATGTTGTATGCATGTTATTTTGTATCAAGCCATATTATTACAATTTCCAATGTTTATTGCAGTAAGACTAATACAGCAGGTTTGCTTAGCATGACTGTAAGAGACATAATAATAAACTATGTATGGATAATGTTGAAACCTTAAGCAAAGAAAACTTTTTATGATTATTCCGCTTGTAAATTCTATGGTGCATATCCTTTGTATGTAGTCAAAGAGGAAAAATTATTTTGATTACAACTTTTCTTGGTAGATGAGCAGTTAGATTTTTGCAGTTTGTATAATGAGGAAATTTATTTGATATTGAGATTCAGAATACAGTGCATTTAAATTTTATTAAATGTGAATGTAAGATATGGGGGGAATAGGCGCTGCTAAGACTACTAATTACATTTTAAAAAGGAGACAGAAAACACTTGCATACACAAGGCAGTACTTGTGGAGAGAGATAGAGGTAGAGATATATATAGAGATAGAGATATATGGAAAAATATATATATATATATATATATATANGCAGTTAGATTTTTGCAGTTTGTATAATGAGGAAATTTATTTGATATTGAGATTCAGAATACAGTGCATTTAAATATTATTAAATGTGAATGTAAGATATGGGGGGAATAGGCGCTGCTAAGACTACTAATTACATTTTAAAAAGGAGACAGAAAACACTTACATACACAAGGCAGTACTTGTGGAGAGAGATAGAGGTAGAGATATATATAGAGATAGAGATATAGAGACACAACACACACACACTCAAAAGTGGACAACTTATCACGCAGATGAGTGGTTGCAACATTTCGCTGGCTTGGCCAGCTTCGTCAGACTGTGTGTGATGATACTGCAGTCTGTTGAGCCATGATGTCTGCGAGGACCAAAGTGACTGGAGTTAAGCATCCTGTTGTTACCTGCCAGGCTTCAAGAGGACCTGTTGTGATTTATGTATCTGTACCCCATTGTTTGTGACAGGGCAGCAAAGAGAGGTGATCATGCTGAACACGGCTGGCCCAACTCAACTTATGCTGTGTCAAAAGTGGGAGTAAGTGCTTTGAGCTTCATCCAGCAGCGAGCGTTTGATGCAGACCCACGAGCGGACTTGGTGTTGAATGCAGTGCACCCTGGTTACGTGGACACAGACATGACCAGTCACAAAGGCCCTCTGACCATCGAGCAAGGTGAGGTGTGCAGGTGTTCTACTGTCATGTGTTGACTCATCAGCATGGACTCTGTACATTAGACTGCCTCGTGACAACTATCTGCGTAGTGCACGTTCCTCCCAGCAGTGAGCTAAAAATTTGGTGTCTATAAAATATTTTTTTTACAGTGAGGATAAACTGAGAACATAGCTATAATAGTGAATTCACAGACTAAACAAACAAAATCATCCATGGTGAAATGATACTGACGTGTGAAACAAAAAATTGAAAATATGACATTAAACTACACACATCATTAGCACTGATGACACTGTGTTTATTGCTGGCAGGAATGTGCCACCAAATAATGTTTGAATGCTAAAAGAATTGAAACAGTGCCCTTTTGAGGCCATATTTCATGATAATTGTTAATTTCATTATCTAAAAGAGATAAGGACAACATTAATGTAAGTATTTGTAGTCAAATGATTATAGTTTTCAGTATGTAGCACCGAAAAGTAGAAAATTTCAGAATATGCGAGCCCAATATTTTGTGCTTCTAATTAACTTTGCCAACTAAATCACAGGTCCTGTTACCTATATCATATACACTAGACACAAGTATTAATGATATTTAACAATCGGTACTTGTTTACTGGCATCCTGATTCTATTTAAAATAGTTATTAATGTTTTTGACACACTTTTATTATTTAAAGAAAAACTAGTAAATATTAACATTTTCTATCTGATAAATAAAAATTTGTTCGCAGAAACATCAATACCCTTTTTAAAATACATTCAGGAGTCTATTACCCAAGTACCAATTATTTTGCCCTAGCCAAAATTGTATGTACATATTAACTTTATATTGTAACTATTATTCATGCACTCCAATGGTGTTTACAAGGGCAAACATTAAACATGAACCTGTGTTTGGGATTAAGCATTTAAAGCAAGCTTATTTCCTGAGAAAAACGGTACAAATTTAAGTTCAAAATAAATATANGTGTTTGGGATTAAGCATTTAAAGCAAGCTTATTTCCTGAGAAAAACGGTACAAATTTAAGTTCAAAATAAATATAGCCGTCATCACTTGACATGTAAAAGCCCTAAAAATAATTTTTTTTAGCCATTGAACTTTTTTTTTTTCNAAGCCCTAAAAATAATTTTTTTTAGCCATTCAACTTTTTTTTTTCCCCAAATTCAATTATTGTATTTAAATAAATTATCTAATTTGGCAAGTCGTTTTGCTAAATCCAGTTTTAAGACAGATTATTAAACAATTTCTACTCTAGTGCGAAGAACATAGCTTACTCTTTACATAGCTTCTAGCACAATCTAAATAGGAACATTTATATAATTATATTAATTTTATCAAAATTGCAATTACCCAACTTACTTACATACAAAATATAAAAATAAGGTACATATGCTACACCAGTGCACCCTGGGGACAAAAACCTTTTAGTTGCCAAGCTAAAAGCATTGATCATTCCAACCTAAGTAGAATGAACCTTAATATTGTATGCCATTGGAATTGATGTGGTGTACATTCACACTTGAATGCTTCATTCTATGATCATCATATTCGTACATTGTTGTTATTGTTTTTATTTGGTGTGCAATTAGACAAAACAAGAGTTAAGCAGAAACAAATTTAATTGTAAAAATATTTAAGCAGAAACAAATTTAATTGTAAAAATATTTATAATTGTGAGACACAAAGTTTATATGGTTTTATAACTGAGCATGAATGACATTTAAAGAGAGCAGCAGTTTTATCAAATGTCAAAAGAACTGTTGCTCTAACCTAAAAGTTGAAATTCTTGTCACCTTTTTAAAAACAATAAAAAATATTGTGGCTTATCACATCTGTTAATTGACAATCATTCTTCTATACAGTGGAAGTACACATTGGTTTTGTGCCTGCAAACATAAAAACTGTGATCATCGGTAAATTCCCTCCAATATTTTCTCCACATAACATTTAAATGTACTTGGCTTTTGAAAAAGTTATATCAGGGTTTCACATTGAAATTTGCTGTTAAGTGAAAGCTAACCTCAGCCTTTTATGTCCAATATTTACTCAAATCCTGTTTTAAATTCTTGAATCCCAGGGATTCTAGGGATTCAGCAAATCTTGAATTCAACTGTCTCATGTCTAGTTAGCATTGCCACATTTTTCTTACCACTGTATAAGAGTAGGAAGCTGACTGCATATCCAGGAAATATATACTGTAACACCTCTAAAGTAATTGAACATTACATTCATGCTGTCACATTTAACCTTTCTAAATCTTTTGTTGCTCATTGCAGGTATAATGCATAGTCAACATTTAATAATATAGTGTTTATTTTTTAAAAGCACAAGATGATAGCTCTCTGAAAGTTTTGTGTTAAAGACCATACTTGGCTGCACCTATGAGAGACAAGTAAACCTTTGTTAATTCAAAGTTCTTTTCTTTCTTTTTACCAATATTCTGAATTAAAATGGCATAGTTTTGAATGCCCCACATTTTAATGTAGGGTACATGCAATTTAAAAAAAAATGCTTTTAATGGAGGTGTTGAATGACCCAGTACTTACAGTACTTTGTGCTCATTAGGTAAGTATGTAAAAGTTACTGTGCTTTTTGATAAAATTAATTCATTTGGTTCTAGTCAAAAGCCACGATATTGCAACATTTACTGTACTGTTCCTTATACACTGAGGCGACAAAAGTCATGGGATACCTCCTAATATCGTGTTGGGCCTCCTTTGGCTCGGCGAAGTGCAGCACCTCGACGTGGCATGGACTCAACAAGTCCCCGGCAGAAATATTGAGCCATGCTGCCTCTATAGACGTCCATAATTGCGAAAGTGTTGCCGGTGCAGGAGTTTGTGCACAAACTGACTTCTCAATTACGTCTCATAAATGTTTGATGGGATTCATGTCGGGTGATCTTGATGGTCAAATCATTCGCTGGAATTGTCCAGAATGTTCTTCAAACCAATCACGAACAGTTGTGGCTCGGTGACATGGCGCATTGTCATCCATAAAAATTCCATTGTTGTTTGGGTACATGAAGTCCATGAATGGCTGCAAGTGGTCTCCAAGTAGCTGAACATAACCCTTTCCAGTCAATGATCGGTTCAGTTGGACCAGAGGACCCAGTCCATTCCATGTAAAAACAGCCCACACCATCATGGAGCCTCCACCAGCTTGCACAGTTCCTTGTTGACAACTTGGGTCCATGAATTCTTGCGGTCTGCGCCACACTCGAACCCTACCATCAGCTCCTACCAACTGAAATCGGGACTCATCTGACCAAGCGACGGTTTTCCAGTCGTCGAGGGTCCAACTGATATGGTCACGGGCCTGGGAGAGGCGCTGCAGGCGATGTCGTGCTGTTAGTAAAGGCACTCGAGTCGGTCTTCTGCTGGCATANTGCTGTTAGTAAAGGCACTCGAGTCGGTCTTCTGCTGGCATAGCCCAGTACAACCAAAGTTCGCAGCACTGTCCCAACTTACACGTCCGTCATACGTCCCACATTGATTCCTGCGGTTATTTCACTCAGTGTTGCTTGTCTGTTAACACTGACCATTCTGCGNCAACTTACACGTCCGTCATACGTCCCACATTGATTCCTGCGGTTATTTCACGCAGTGTTGCTTGTCTGTTAACACTGACCATTCTGCGCACACGTTGTTGGTTTCAGTCATTAAGTGCAGGTGGTCGGCCACTGTATTGTCCATGGTGGGTGGTTATGCCTGAAATTAGGTATTCTCGGCACACTCTTGACACTGTGGATCTCGGAATGT
>NQII01020531.1:0-10213 GCA_002778355.1 Clitarchus hookeri
CCGTCCGGAATTTTTCCTGATCGTAATTCTGGCGTTGCCAGTAATTACGTCACATTCTTTCATGCCCAACAGCCGTCACAGATTTTTGTCGCTTGTTCAGTACATAAATTTGAACGAAGTTTAACATATATAATTAAATTAATACTCTGAGAACCTATTCTTGACTAATTTTCAGAATCACTTTCTCTTCAAACTTGTTAGATTACGGATGGTTTTTAAAAACAAGGTGGGATAGAAAAGTGATGTATTCAAAGAACGTTTATATTTTTGAATAATTTTTAGCATAACCCATCCATGGTTTTATTTTCCTTTTAAATAAGGTTTGAAATTATTGCCAAAGTGTTTGTTTAAAAAAAATTTTTTTTTTGCGATATTTAAAAAAAGTTTTTTTCGGAATATATTTGTTTAACTTGTTACCAGCACTGGTTAAAAAGTCATTTTGATGATGTAATAGTGGTTGTTTTTATTAATCGTCTGTTGGCATGTGTTCGAATGGACTATTAAGTATTGTTACAAGACGCCAGAGGAGTGTATATGAGTTCGTGAAAAATGGAGGTCTTAATAAAAAAAAATAACTTAATTTAATTTTTCATTTATCTTCAAAGATATTATTTACAGCATTAAAGTATCTATATACACTATTACTCTTTTTATGTTTGAGTGAGCGCAATATGTAAAGCCTATTTCAATACTAATTAACGTCCTTCTTAGTATCTCTGTTTGGTTTTAGTCAATTAACTCATACTCATAACTAACACATGTTCAGCCTGTCTGTTGCATCATTTTTAATATATTTCACTCACGCATCCAGTCCAATAGTCCAGCCTGTCAGTCGCACCCTTCCCTGATCTGATTCTCGCAGTCGCANTATTTCACTCACGCATCCAGTCCAATAGTCCAGCCTGTCAGTCGCACCCTTCCCTGATCTGATTCTCGCAGTCGCAGGTTTTCCTCCCACTGGTCATTTCTGGAGCTTCTAGGTGCCCTTCTAGCTCGTCGTCTATCGCTTAACGTCGCACAATCGCCCAGACTCCCGACTCTCAAAAACTCTCGGCTCGGAGGCCCGGGGCACTTTTATAGTCGCTGGCCGTTTGCTTGTAAATAAATTAGTATAATATTATTAACTGTTCTACTTAATTAAGACCTCTTTCCCTTAAAGAGCCAGGCTATGCCCAGGAACTTTGAACAATGTAACAGTATTTTACTTGAAGATGAAAAGAAAAATTTAAATTTTATTTGTGGGACAGAAAATTATATATATATATATATATATATATATATATACACATATAATTTTCTGTCCCACAAATAAAATTTAAAATTGTTGCTTTTCATCTTCAAGTAAAATACTGTTACATTGTTTAAAGTTCCTCAGCATAGCCTGGCTCTTTGTGTGTGTGTGTGTGTTGTTCGCAGGTACCTAAACGAGACGTTGCCGCAACACTGGATTGGTCGAGGAGCGGTTGGTGAACAGGCTCTTCATCACTGGCTTCCAAGAAGCCCGGATCTTACCCCGTGCAATTTTTTTCTTTCTATGGGTGTACATAAAGAATCAAGTGTTTTGTCCACCATTGCCGGCTAAAATTGACGACCTCAAAACGAGAATTACGCAATTCTGCAATTGTGAGGACACGTTACAAGTTTCGCAAATTATGTTGGCGCTATTTTTTTCAAGAATTTTTTTTTTTCATGGAAGTAGTGCAAAACAGTTAAAAAGTTATCTTCTTCGTAGTGAAAATGTTGCGGTTTGAATACAAACTACAAGCACAGCGTAGCAAATAATGGCTAGAAAAATGTATTATTGTGATATCCTGTACCGAAAAAAATGTAATAGTTTTTATTCGTAAGTTATTTAAGTAGTTCGTTCTCAGCAAATACGCGTCAACGGCTTCAACGCTACGCTTGTACCTTCCCCGCACTGAGCGGCTTTAGCCCCGGTGACGTGAAACTGCCAGCTCCGACAGCTTCATTCTCCAACCTCAGTCGCAGTGCCGCCCCGCCGGCAAGCACGAGCAGAACTGGTCTGACGGACGAGTTTCTCGCCGCCCCCAACTATACACTGTAACTCCTGACAGGACTGCCACGGCGAAGTACCATAGTTCACCGTTGCTGTATTACGCTAGGTAGCACTTGTTGTGCGGAGCGCACAGCGATACATCCACGTCATAATAACGCCCGTAGGCCGCTGAGAGGGACAATGAGGCACGTCAGCTGATGTATCGCGTCCACGTGGTTATGTCCTGTGTTGGAGTTGTTAATTGGATATGCCTGTAAGGTATTCTACTGTTTAAAATCAAATTGCTAACACGTCGATTTTTTCGGCCCTTTGAACGGCTACAAGGGCGCGCAGACAGCCCCGCGGGGTGTGAGTGAGTGTTAGTGGCGTGCGCGGCGTCGACCGCATATAATTAATTAACGGCGAGACAACCAACAGGCTGTAATTCCCCTCTCCTTCCTCGCGGTGATGGCCCGGGCGACTGTAGTCTGGCGGAGTCAAGTGGAGAGACATGGGCGGTTCTTAAGGTTCCCGCGTTCCTGGCTCTTGAACTGCGTCGCAGAGTGTTAATACTCGTTTTCCAACTAAACCATCAAGCGTGCGTCCAATGAGCTGATCTATGAAAATAACGCACCAATCAGACGACGGCTGTTGAGGGCTTTCAAGGCGCCATATATATTAGAAACGCCATTGCAGAGCACTACAAAATTGCTGGGGAAAAAAAAAAAGCTTTTTCAAAGTTTTGTATCTCAAAATATACGAGTCAGATACACGCCAAACTACTCAAGGGCCCTGTACTGGACCTTCCTACAGACTTTCTACCAATAAAATAACAGTTTAACCGCTGAAAGTCCCTGGTCTTCGCGAAGAGATCCACGCGAACGCCAGACTCCAATGTCCTATGCCATGCATGGAGGTTTCCTTTGGTAACTGGACACATGTCTTTGTCAGGATACAGTTCCTTACCTGACTGGGCCAGTCAGAATTATGTAACTCTGACACTGAGTGTCCGTGATTCGCGAGTAGACACCTGCAAAGCGTGACAGTTAAAATTATCGAATCACGAAAGTGGATCTGAGCTCTAGTGTTTTGGACTACAAGTAGTCCTGAAATCTTTTCGCGAAACACTAGGGGCCCTACTCATAGGTACACGCATAGCGACTAGAACACTACGTGCCTGTTGAGAGCCTGGCGCTTAGCGGCGATAGCGCACTTGATGAGCGTGGCAGTGACGCCCTTATCGCTACCGCGCTTCTCGGGCCTTAAGCACGGAAATACGCTCCAGGTAGGCGAGAGCCTTAACATCGAGGTCCTCAGAGGCCATGAGGTTGAAGCGAGGAGTGTGTGGAGCAGTGCCGGAATGAAATGGCATTATGAGAGACCTTTTCCCAGTACCTATCAGCTTCCTTTTCTTATAGCGCCTTTTCCTTTGTCTTCAGCACATCCATCTTGTTTCCTGTTCCTGTCTTTATGGTTTTTTTGGGGTTTTGGTTAGTTTCCCCTTTTTTTCGTGTTACTCGTCCTTTCTTGGTTTGTTTCAGTTTCCAGTTGCCGCTCCTTACAAGTTCTGGTTGTGCAGAAGGGTGTGTGTGTAAACACTGGCATGCATATTATATTTGTATACACTTCCTTGTTTTTGTGTGTATCTAATACTATCATGCAATAAACAACTTTATAAATCAAATCAATTTATTGAAATTGTGGGGGAAACCGGAGATCCCCGCGGAAACCAACCGACCAGCGACATCGCCCGGCACGATTCCCACGTGTGAAAATCCGGGAATGAAGGCTATTCACGGTAAAGTGAGCACTTTTGAAAGCACCCTCATTAGGAATAATAATCAATAAATAATTTTATATATATATATATATTAGAGCTTTAGTCGTTAACTTCCGAGTGCAGTGGAATATAAACACTGTGTGTATTACCTACACGGCAGTACTAATTTAAAAAGTTGGTTAAGGGATACATAATGGCTGAAAGGAAAAAAGTTACTTGTGCGTTAAAAGTGCTCACTTTACCGAGAACGGCCTATATAAAACTTACCTCCGCGGTGTGGCGGAAGCCCACAGGGAACGTCGACTCAAATTGGTACATGTCAGTTTTTCGTAAGTTAATAACACAGCGCCATTGTGTCAATAACTATTTGTATATCTTGCCATAGAAATATTATTGTATATTTATTTGCATACACAGAACCACTTTGCGTACTTTGTAATCAGTAGAATACTTCTCGTTGTAATGCTTGCAATATAAGCGTTAGTAATATTTATTTTTTATCCTGTGTTTTTTGTTTAGGGAATTTTTGCTCGCCTCCTTCTTGTAGACGGTTTGCCATCTCAGTCCGCCTCCTTCACCTGCTTCTTTAGCAATTCAACAGTCTGTGTAGTATTTTTTTTTTGCTGTCTCCCGTGAAAGTAGCTTGTCGTTTAAATAACGTTCTGAGACTCCTCTCTCTCCCCGTTTACCTCAAATTTGCTCATTCCGACTATTCGTTTGATTTTATTTAATTATGTCCAGCAACCCCTTCTGTAAGCGTTAAATTAGTTTTTCTGGATTTTTGCTTAAAACTGCATAGATATCTGAAGTGCACATAAGCAAAATCCATTGCGTTGTTAGTCAAATTCTTTAAAGTATCACCGAAGTTTTTGGACTTTTGTTTCTTTATTCGTGTCCCTATTTTACTTATTTTTTTTTAGCCTTGATATATAGCTGTCAGTTCTCCGATTCACAGGATCTCTCTAGTTAACTGCATTGTTAACTAAGTACTTTATCTACGAAGGAATATCGAACCCAAACCACTTTGGCAAAAGTAGGAATACGCGTAGGCTTACACACGATCACTGTTTACCAGCGGAAATGAGGAAAGGAAGTTACTTATATAACTGATGGGCCCACTTTCCTTTACATGGGTGCAAATAATTTCTAATGAAGTTCTTAAAGCTTAAAGGGTAAGTAGGCATTGACGTGTCGTTGACATAAATATCATTAGAGATAAAACCAAAAGCATATGCAACAGCAGTGAGACAATTACAAATGCGCGTTTGCGTTAACTGGGCCAAGAGCCCAGAAAATATTATACCGTATGCTAGCGTGCAATCAACTGCATCACGGAGGTTGTATTCGAAGTATCAAATACGGTTTATCACAACCTAATGTTTTGAATGATATGGTTCATAACCTGAAATATTTGCAAGGCATTATTTTTTAAAATACAAGTCTGAGCCACTTTAAACGTGCAAGTTTACACGACCTACCGTAGCGCTACTTGCGTGAATAATTTGGAGAAAATCGGTTGATTGGTCTTTGCCATATGGCATAAAAACTCAATTTTATTATTTGTACTATCTTACAAAATTACCAAAACAAATTCTGTATACGATAATTATAAAAAATTCTGTGAACATATAAGTTTGGTATAATTTGATTAATTGTTTAATACGTACCACAAAATTACGAAAATATTTATATGGACACCGATTTCAAAATCAATGTCTGACCTTACTTAAACACTGTAAGTTTACATTACCTTCTGTAGCACTAACGATGTGCGAAATGTGGCGGGAATTAGTTGAATTGTAACGCAAACATGACAAAATGTTCCATTTTCTCACCTGGTGCTATTTCATAATAACGGCCGACTAAAGAGGATCTGTGTATGCATAATTGAGGTTTCAAATATATACCGTTAGTGTACAAAATTTGGTTAAAATTTGGTGAATAGTTTAATAAATATGAAATACTAATCTAAATTGCTTATATTAACGCCATTGGACAAAGGCCTGCCACACCTAAAACCTGTTGGATTGAATACCCTATTGTAGCACTGATTGCGTGTAAAGTTTGGCGATAATCGGTTAATTGGTCCTTGAGATAAGGCATAAAACCACAATTTTTTTCCTTTGAGAATCTTCATAAATTGAGACAAAAATATTGTGTATTAGCACATTCGATGATTGTTATTGATACATCATACAAAATTAATTTAAAAAAGAAAAGATTTGTAGATATAACACGATAAACTTAAGTGTTATTATAACCACCATTCTGAAAATCAGTGTCTGGCACACTTAAAACAAACGAACTAATATGGCCTAACACAGTACAACTTCTTCTGAAAATTTGGTAGGAATCGGTTAATTGATTCCCAAGATATGACACAAAAAGTTCATTTTTCCATGCGGGACTATCCTACAAAGTGGCGGGAAAACGAAGCTCTGTAAAGACAAATTTTATGGTTATAATAGATTCTGCCAGAATATAAATTTTGTTGAAATCGGTTTCGTAGTTTCGTAGATATAACATACTAAATTAAAATGTTTGTATGGCCGCCATTTCGAAAATATGTGCCTGATCCACTTACAACACATTAATTTTTATGGCCTACTGTAATAATACTTGTCTGCCAAATTTTGGTGGAAATATGTTGGTGTTCTCCGGAGATATGACATACAAATATTAATGTGTGATGTGATGCTATCTTACACAACGGCGTACAAAAGATACTTTGCGTGGAAAAATTTAATTTTTGTATTATAAACTGCCAGTGTACATAGGTAGATTGGAATTAATTAAATGGTTTCGACGATAACGCATACAACGTTTAAATAACTATATTACACGCTATTTTGAAAATAAGTATTTGAACGACTGTAATAATATCAATTTGCATCACCTTCCCCATTAATACTAGTTTGCCAAATTTGGTAGGAATCGGTCAACTTCTTTCTTTTGAGTTATAACATTAAATCTTTATTTATTCGCATGGTGCTATCTCACAAAAATTGATGAGAAGAGTGGCTATGTGTTGAGATATGTGATGTTTGTAGTATATACTTTCAGCATATACAATTTGGTCAAAATTGGTCAAACGGTATAGTAGATATAGCCAGTATACCTCAAATATTTTTATCGCCACCATTTTGGAAATAATTGCCTAATATATTTAAATTGCACTCATTTACATGAGTTACCATAGCATTACTTACTTGCCAAATTTGGCGAGAATTAGTAGTGTTATTTTCGATTTATAATGTAAAGGCTTTATTTGTCCATGTGGTGCTGTCTTCCAAAATTACAGATCTCTAAATTCACTGCTTATATGATGCACTGCCAACATACGAATTATGGTTTAAATCGGTTTAATGGTTCCCGAGATATGTCATTATGAATATAAATGTTAAAATAGCAGCAAATTTGAAAGTAAGCTCCCAGCATGGTTGAAAACTATAAAAGTTATATGTCCTTACTAAATAATAATGTGTATTGAGTTTGGTTAGATTCTGTTCGCGGGTTCAAAACGTTTTAGGAGGGGGCATACACTCACAGACACACACATAATTAGACATTAAATTGATATATTAAGTGTTTCTTCTGAAGTAGGTTAAAAATATATTTGTGATGTGGGCTACTTATAACATTACAGGAAAATATTGTTTATAGTGAAATTACAACAGTAATTTAAAAACTAAATTTACGTCCTTCTCGAGGAATAAAACTTACGTTAATTCTTAATACTGCAGATTTATGGACTCAGACTGTCAGCCATATTTTATATTTTTTGGCAAAGACAAAGGGAGAAAAATAATGTTTCTTTCGTAGAAGTTGTGGGAGCGCGAGCGGCGAATCTGCAACGTAAATAGAGCGGTTTTCATTTGTGTAATTAAGTACGCAATTACACCTGCTACCGTCGTAGTCAACCGCCCGCACGGTCGTAGCGCGATTTGCGCGAGTTTAATTACGTAATTAAGTGGAGAATTATGTATGGCGAGCAGCGGGCGGTAGGGCGGGCGACCACCGCGTGTCAATAACGACGATCCAGCACGAAAGATTCAATCGATCTGAGTGAGCCCTCGTACGGATGGGACTGGCGTGTGGTAGGTAGTTGTTGGGTGAGCGAAGGGGGTGAGACGTGAAATAAAGAGAAGCGATCTGCATGCGTGGCAGGTCCCGCTGTGTGGAACACAGATCACGTGAGGTCGTTGTGGTCGAAGAGGAAGGGGGTGCGGGGGACGACGACGACAGTTTAACAACAAGACTGCGGCTAATGACCGCACCCCCGACAGCGTCGCNNNNCCCGACCCTGCTCCCGCTGTGGTTGCAGTCGTTCATTAGCGTCGGCGGTGAGCGCTCTCTATTGCGCAGTTCGTCACGTTGCGGCTTACACAGTCAGGGGTGTTTGGTTCGAGCCCCAGGTTATGTACGGGTGCTAAGTTTTCTTTATCTCTAACATGTCTCGGTAACTGTCTACGGTAGCGCGCAGAATCAACTTTGCGAATAAAAAAGTAGAAAAATGTTTACGGCAAGTTAAAATAAAACTTGCGGGGTCTTACGTTTGGAAAACGAAATTCCTTGTTCGAACGACAGGAAATTAATTTATATTATCCGCTTGGGCCATAAACTAACCCTAAACACGTTGACGGAAGTCTGCATATATATTGGAAGTCACTGTAGGTAACCCAAGAGACATCGTTGATCAGTAACGGATTATGCCAGTCAGTGAGCAAATAAATTGTGAGTTATAAATTTCTCTGTTGCTACTGCTTAAATAGTAGGTTTGCGCAATCAATTAAAGTTTAAAGTTTTACGCTGAAGGCATGCGTAAGGAGCAAAAAGTGTTCAAAAATAAGTACGCCTTCTGATGTTTTTTTTATCCATTTTACGGAAAAGTTTTGGTAAAACATTCTCCACAACTGTTCATAAAGTTACTTCCCTTGAATTCACAGAACATCTTCGTCAATTTGCTAGTTAGTTTTTTGTTTACTTCAGATTCAAAAATAGACCTCTCTATATATATATATTACAATAACTATTACATTTTTGTTATTATATGTTTTACTGTGTATAAAATTAATTTTAAAATTTTAAAATTTTCTGTTTTCGAGAGGAGTTCAAACGCAGTTCAAAACTTCCCAATTTCGTGACCCTAGCCACCAACCTTCGACTAGCTCGTGTGAACAGAATTTGAATATTGTATATCTTTTACAGTTTCTAGTGATGTTTGAGTGTTTTGAGTGTTACTTACTGTAACAGATGTCTAGTGCCGCTTGTTGATGCTTGCAAGACGAGATGTCAGTGACGAAGATATCATAACTTCAGTCAAAATAAAAATTTTCTGGTCGTAGTGACGAAGGAAGTTTCGCGTAGAGTCGGCTTTGTTCGTTCCCGAAACCCAAAGATACAAGAAATATCGAGACGTTCGGTATTTTTTTTGTAATAACGGACCTCAGCTCTGTTTGCCGTCCTTACGGGTCGCATTTTCGTACGTAAACGTTACGTTTACGTTTGAGAAATCGCAGTTTGATGAAAAGCCTTCACGTATAATGATTTAGGCGGTGGCGCTGGATGCGTAACTATTTAGACACTTTTCCATGATCTGTTGGCGAGTGCCCGCTGGACTAGCCAACCTCCTTAATCGTGCTACCTAGTTTTGACCTCTGGTAAGAATGGTAAAACGCATACTGGGAATTGCTCACGAAATTAATGAAGTCTGGGAGTGGAACAGTAGAACTTGAACTATGAAACATTAATTGTTAGAATTTCGCTGAATTGCTTGTAATTGCCACTAGGACGTTACAGCGTATCCAGACAGTACCGTGCAGGGCATTCAACTTATTTTCCAACCATTAGAATATCCAGTGGTTATAATTAAACTCCGTGCATAACCACACAAAAATAATACATCTTCACATGTAAAAATCTTTACTAACTGACTGACTGATTAAATTACTGACACATCAATGCATAATGTTATGATTTTGATATTTTGTTTATATTTATCATTAACGGGGATATAACGGCGTGGCAAGTTATTCGTAAGAGTTATGTAATGGACACTTTTTAAATGAGGTTTATTTAACATTAAGGTTGTACAATATTATTTCAATATAAATATGATTTAATATGAATGGAGGGAGCTATACAAATATACTGAAATATTAAATTATATTATTTTATAAAGATTTAACCAGCCACGTTTTGAGTAAAGCCTAATTGGAAAGTCCCCACCTTGTGCATGATTCCGGAGACTGATTAATATGGCGCAATTCGACGGCCGGACACACCCATCTTCAGTGGTATTCTCGTTCCAACGGCCCGACGACAAAAGGCACCGCCCACGGACTACACTGTCCTATATCAGCTACGTTGACCCCATTTACTGGCCGGTGGAGGGGATTTCTGTGGTTTGCGATTTCATAAATAGTTTCAGCGATCAC
>NQII01020532.1:3039-15098 GCA_002778355.1 Clitarchus hookeri
CGAAACGTCCGACCTGCCTGTCGGCGGCCGACGATACGGTCTCTCTCAAACTCGTTCAGCTGAGCAAAGGCTTGTTGAATGTGCCGTCGGGGCGAGCTGCATGCAGCTATGAATGACGGAGGGACACGTATGTTATCTAGTGGCCCATCCGCGCAATAAAACCGCATTGAACGCAAATGAGACGCATATGGGGCTATGACGATACTGAGTGACAACCTTCGTAGCACTCGCGCGATTCGTTAATGGAAATAATTAATTTTTTTTTGCAAATGAGTGTATCATTGCGTTGACGTCTGTAATGTGTTTTCTTTTTGTAAGTAAATCTATTGGGGCCACGATTAATAGTTTCGTCCAAAAACTCATATTTCAAATACGCTGCGATGCACTTCAAGTGGCAGGTAGGCAACGGCCGTAACTCTGTCACGCGGGTCGTTTAATCTCGGCAATCTTGCGGGTGGTCACGGGTTCAGTGGCTGTGCCTGGACGCGGCGCGGTTTGTGGCTGCAGGTCACGCTCCGTTTGTTTGTCGTCTTTGTACCGCTGACCGGGTATTCGTCGCGACAACTACTGTGGACCAGTTACGTCAGCGGCACTTAGGCAACACCTTGGTCCCGCGTCCCGGAGTCCCAGTCCAGCCAACCTCCTCTCCTTCACTCAGTTTTCCAGAATCACTCAGGCGAACGTCACTTATGGCTCTTCAAGAGCTTAAAATATTTTTTCTGCGTTTTGAAGATATTTTGTGGTTTTGCGATACAATACCAATAACTATTCAATAAATATGCCAAATCAGTTTTAAAAAAACTCTCGCATACTTTTTTTTAGTAGAATTATCAGTATTTTAACCTTAAAATTTAATTTAATAAAAAATATGTGTGCACAATGTTTGATTTCAGCTAAACTGTTTTTAGAAGTTTTAGGAACGCCACGAAGAAATTTCTTGGAAGTGTGGCATTTTGTTCGCGTGCGATTAGATTTCAACTTCGAGCTATTTTGGATTTAAATTTTATTGTAAAACTTAAAATAAAATTATGGCCGAACCACTATAAGAAAGTCAATGAAATTTCTTCATCTTATTTTAATGCCATTAACAATTAATTTGAACTGTAGCTAAACATGACAATTGAGCAAAATTGTTAAATTTGTGTGCCAATAAATATAAATTATATATTACTATATTTCCGTCATTAATTTTTTAAATTATTTGTTATTATTAATTTTTTATGCTTTTATTAATTTAATTTTTGACGTAACCAAACAGTATTATAAAATACCTTAAAAATGTAGGGAATCAGTTTGGCACTTAGCACTTGACAGTTGGACAACAACTTGGGTTTATATATTTGTTGCAATAAACTTATGTCTGAGATTAATATTTGAAAATGTAATTATATTTGATAGATGGTTATGACAATGTCACAGGCAAGGGCATAGAAAGCAGATTTTTCCAGTGCCACGCTCATTAGAAAGCGAAGAAGGCCTTGGTTTTTAATTAATTGAATTATTTTGTTAGGATACAATACAATATTATCACAAAATATTTTTTATGTTAAACCACGTGGAATTTTATTACAGCTACATAAAACCCTAGTAAGTAATTAATAATTTATTATGTATGCATAGCTTAAAAGATGTTCGATATTGGAGTAGAAGTAATAATATGAACACTCAATTGCTATTTTAATAGATGATACGAAGGGCACAGTAGAGAAGGAATTTCGGTAGTTATAGGTATGACTCGGGGTTCTACTGGTTCGTGGTAATTCCAGTGGGGGTGACTCCAGTGGGGGTGACTCCAGTGGGGGTGACTCCAGTGGGGGTGACTCCAGTGAGAATCCAAACTCCACTGCTTCTACGTCCGTGGACAAGTGCACGCAGCACAACGAGAAAACTGCACGCCAGTTGAGAGACTTGCGCGTAGTGGTGATAGGGGTTTAGAAGTGTGTGCCATTGTCGCCCTTATCGCTGCCGCGCCTCTCGGCCTCAAACGTGAGAACAGCAGCGCGTAGGCCGCCAAGTCACTACAAACGCTCACTTGAGCACGAAGGAGGTTGACAGTCGTGGGCTGCTAGCGATGACGGGTGCAAGGAGATGAACAACAGGGAATGGAATGAAGAGGTGAGGGAAACACGAGTACCCCGAGAAAACCCACCCACCATCATACAACATTATTTGTGCTGCTCCATAGTTTATAATAAACATGAAGTCGACACTACTTCCTTGGTTTAAAAAAAACGTTAACTTATATATGCCACAGTAACGTGTTGTAAAATTTGTACTGATTTACTTTTACTGTTACAAAATAATCTCAGCAGCCATTTCCCACAATTATTACTTGCGACATGTATAATAAAGAAAGTGGTAGCGTGTGAAAGTCCGGACCCGGGGTACAACGGGGCGGCTACAACCCAGGTGGCCTGCTAGGACGTCAGTCGGGACATTCAGGTGGTTATCAAGAACGAACATGATTTGTGCAGCTGGCGTCGGACTGCGATTGCAGAAACAGATGGTTGGAGATGCTGAGTGACTTCTGATTTCAACGTGCCGCGTTAGCTCTATGGTTCTTCGTGACAATCCTCTTCAATGTTGGGTGATCCCAATCGTCGTGGATTGACTCTTTGCTGATGATGTCTTGCCGTGAGTTGCGTGTGCCCATCACTCTCGTTACACCTAACACGCTGGCAGTATTCGCTACTTACTACCCAGATCCAACGACCAGTCCTCGTTGAAAGTCACAGGTCTCCCATTTTCGCACCTACGTCTGGCCGATCGCCTGCGCTGATGCATACCACGATCCCTAGCTTACTGCAGATTAACATCCTCCACTGCAATACTAAAACAACTGGTGATTGGTGTGTTCGAGTTCAAAAATGTCAAAGGATTTGATTCCTAGGAGTTCTCAAGGTATCTCTAACAGTGGTCAAAGTATTCGAATTCTTTTACCCGAGTGATCTAGCTGACGATTCGTCTGCCTGTTTCAAAAAGTGCGAAGAGACCGCGAATAGTCTCTAACCAACAGTAAAGTGAGTAGATGTAGTCAGTGAGTGCGGACCCTCTGCGTGACGTCACCTCGCCGACAGCCGAGGTGGAGCGGCGGTTACATGTGCACTTGGTCGGTGGGCGGGGTGGGGGGTGGTCGTCGGAGCGTGGTCACCCGTCACTCTCCCGTCTTGCGTGGCCAGTCGCAGGTCCTGACCAGCCAACCACGCCGCGGCGGCTAACTTGCACAAAGACTCGCTCGCCCAGGCCGCACGCGTGACTTGCACAACCGCCTTCTCCACGCCGATGTCGAGGCCGCCATTACCACTCGCCTGCAGTTTCGTTTTTAGAAATCTGTTTTTTAGCATTTGGTACAATTTCAGCCGGAACGTCACGGCATTCAACTGTCCAGCATGTCGTGATACTGTCACTCTGTCGTTTCACCATTTCAAAACTAAAACTCCATCAAGTCTTAAGATACCGTAGTTATTCCCGAAATTTGTTGGAAGAAAGTTTGAAATTTAAAATCAACAAAACAAATTAACTATGCCGTGAAGTTGCTACCAAACAAAAATGTAGCATGATATAAATACCTATTTCAAGAATACTTCAGCAACTTCCCTTTACGAAAATAATTACTGTGCGTAGTGAAAANGCATGATATAAATACCTATTTCAAGAATACTTCAGCAACTTCCCTTTACGAAAATAATTACTGTGCGTAGTGAAACGCATTAGTTTATTTCAATTACTTCACATGCATGTGTATTTAAACATTTCAAACAAGCAAAACTCATACTGTAGTCCATTCACGGTTACTTCCAACCTTTTCTGAAGTCCTGCTGAAGTTCTACATCCAGGATATTCCTCCGCCTCGTGCAAACAAAGTTTACCCGTGTCTAGAAAATTGCACCAAAGGGACAACTCACCACGCTCATGTACACTCAGTGTAACAATATTTTGCATAGGAAATATCTCTTACTAGACATTACCAATTCACCTACTTTTTTCTCTGTTTTTATTCATATTAGCTATAAATTAAATATTATGATTTATAGATAAAATATAAATGAAATATCCATGTAACCAAAAATAAGGTACTCTTGTGTTGTTTTATGTTAACACTAGTATAAAAAACTTTTGATGCAAAACATAATCAGGAAACAACCAAACACGCCGCACTTCAAATGTTTGATTCAAAAAGTGCAAAGAAATTGCGAATAAGCTATATCTGTGATTTTGTACGTTGTCATCTTCGTAGTTGACCAAATGCAAAACACAGATTACAAAAATGCATCATCGGTTTTGTCGACGAAATCGGATCACTCGACCATTTGTCGACAAAAAGTGCCAACTGGAACGAGGTCTCAGCCCGTGGCTCCAGCACACGGGATGCTGCTTGCTGGAGATTCTTATATTACACTGGAGAAAAAATACATGGTTATAAGCCCCAAGTTTCTGCTCCCATAGTATACCACGACTGTTAATATAGGAGTAGAAATCTGACAGTGTCATCCAAATATTGTGAAACACACAACTGTTGTGGTCTATTCTGTTGTTGTATTTGCAGACAGCTTTGCCGTTCTTAAAACAGCCTAAATATCTCTTGAAACTAATTTTAAAAAAAATTCGCTCAAAAAGAAAATCTGAATTTAACACTTAAGAGAGGGAGGCGGTATTTAGTTTCAATACATAAGACGGAATATTTGTTTACCATGTGCGGTAGATTACAAATCCACAGGAAACAACAAACAAAGTGATACAGTTACATTTTCATATCCACAAATGTGCTGCCAACCCCTCACTTTTTATGGATGGGGGTTGATATTGGAACCCATATTCTTGGGCTTTGTTCTTCGTCGTTTAATAATGTAGTATTCAGAAACTCAGACATTTATCGTTCATTCTGGCTGTGTTACTAGCAAAAAACATATGCTTCAACTACACTTTTAAGGGCGGTTTTCACCCCTTCTGAATAGACTTAGGCTATATGTCGTGTATATATTAGACCTATTTTATGAAGAGAAATCACCTGCCGTAGTTTTTCGGTGGAATCCAGTTCCATCCTGCATATTGACCAACACCTTGTGCATTAGGGGCCGCAGTGGCTCAGCGGTTAGTCTACTCGCCTCCCGCCAAGGCGAACCGGGCGCAATCGGATTTTCGCATGTGGGAATCGGGTCGGACGATACCGCTGGTCGGTGGGTTTTCTCGGGGATCTCCAGTTTCCCGCGTCCTTTCATTCTGGTGCTGCTCCATACTCACCTCGCTTCACCCTCATCGGCTCTCAAGACCTCGTTGTTAAAAGCCGTCCAAAACTCTTCGCTCACTCATACACTCTTGCGCATTAGATGGTTCCAATGACACTTGACGCACGAATGACACCATTTTGCATAGCTAACATTTCTGACTGTTGACAGCAAGGCTATTCGCAAAACAGAAAACAGGAGGTTGAAAAATGATTGGTTCAAAAACTCCCAACGTTTCTGGTCTGCTTATCTGGCGGAGGCTTACCGCGCCTTCAGTGTGCATGCGAGGAGTGTAACCCGTGGGTTGGAAAGCGAATTTTTTTTCCGCGCTGCGGATATCTACGGGTGTTGCTGAGAATGTGAGTCACATGACGGTGTGGAAAACCCCACAAGGCCAATTCCTTTAGCCATGCCAATTCAGAAAGTGCAAGGTCTTGGTGAAACTAACTTTCCACCCAGGGAAGTGTTTTATACATGATTCTTACACACGTGTCCAAGGCCAGTACTGCCCTCCGCCAAGATAATCCCAGATGAAGAAACATTTACCCCGAACTGAGGGCGGAACTTCCACACTACTCATGCATGGGGTAAAGAAAATCCTAATTTAGTCTGGAGGAAAATATGGGTGAAAGATCAGCTGGACCCTTTCATTTGCCTAGAACAATGANGATCAGCTGGACCCTTTCATTTGCCTAGAACAATGAGAAAGAAATGCATCTGTCTGTCAATTTTTACTATAAATATTTTCCAAAAGAAGTCCCACAAGTATCAGCCTTAGCAATCTTGCATAACACATGCATGACGAAGCACCCTCTAATTTTGCATTGCAGTTTTAAATATATCAAGTCAGCTATGCCCAAATGGATAGATAAATGAATAGAGGAAGTGAAGAGTGAAGAGATTTGGGCACTTCTTAGCATCGAGGTCTTGAGAGCCGATGAGGGTGAAGCGAGGTGAGTATGGAGCAGCACCGGAATGAAAGGACGCGGGAAACTGGAGATCCCCGAGAAAACCCACCGACCAGCGGCATCGTCCGACACGATTTCCACATGCGAAAATCCGGGGGCGACTTCGCCGGGAATCGAACCCGATTCACGTCGGGATACGAGTAGTTTAAAGCACCACACCACCACGACCCCTCTCATACGAAGAACCTCAGGAATATGGGAAGCTGTCCATTCATTCCTCCACGAAAATAATACCTAATATCTTATTGTGACCTAACTTTAGTTTCCCTGTCACTTAGTTTATTGTTTGGCTAGACGTTCGCCGCATATTTCATCGTATTCATCGCTACATGTTTGCCATCTTCAATCAAAAAATGGCTTCCTATCTTGTGCATTCAACATTCTGACTTTTGTTGGTGTTTTTCTGAGGCGGGTGTGGCAATATCGCCGCCTCGATGACATGTTTCTCTCTCTTCGGTTTTCATCGCTGGCTTGCCTCAGCGAGGGCGCCTCTGTGAAGAATCGCATACACGTGTTTCCTTGCTAGTTTCAACGTTGTCGTACTGTGCAGTCAATTCAGGCGATGATGTGAGTGAGCCTTTTGTGTTTCAAACTTCAGGTGATCACCGCTATTAAACATGATGGCATATGCGCCCCAGATCTACAGTTTACCCTTAAAATAGGCATTGAGAAGTCAGCCTCTTCAATTTTTTTATAGCGTACCTTAAAACTACGAGGAGAGTCGGAGGTCCTAGGTACGGATGGAGCCTGAAAGCGTCTCAGGGCTGAGCCCCATACGCCCAGGCATGCAGGGTACATAACTACAAGAACACACACTCATGGCCTTACTGGGACTGGACAAGCACGGCACCGTGAGAAATCTTCGACAGAAAATAGTAGGAAAATAGCATGCAATTTATGAAGTATAAAAAAGGTATCTTCTCGAACAGAGGGTGAGGAAGGATAACCTTTATTTAAAGTGTGAGTGAAACACTAGAAGAGAAAGATAGGTCGAGAGGGCATTCCTTCCTGTGTTGACCAGGCTGGTTTTATTAGTAACCAGAGGGTGGGAGCTACCAACCTTCTGTTGATGGAGGGGAAGGGGGGATGCGCAGCGATACAGGATTTGCAAATGTGAGAAACGTGGTGGATGTTGCCAGTGACCGGCGCGGTTTCCTCGAGGCACTCCCGTTTCCCCCGGCCTTGCATTCCCCTTGTGCCCCATCCTCATCTCACCTTCCCTGGCGCCCACACCCTCGCTCTCCGCTACAATTTCTTTGTACAGATATATTTCCATTTACGGAATGTATTGTCAGGGGGTGGTTGTAATCTGCGGCTCCGCTCATGCCAGTGCTACTGAACACTTGCTGCCGGAAGCAAGGACATTTCCTTACAAGATACATTACATGCGTGTTTGATCTCTGTGTATCGTTTCCGTGTAAGCAGTGTCTCCGGTAAACTTACTAAACTTAAACGGACGTTGTTAATTTGTTCATAGCATGGAAAAACCTGTCGTATTTCAGGCTGCAAATGTAGAAACGTCGAGCATCACTTTTATACAGAGTCATTGTAAGTTCATTACGACGTATTTGACTCTCCGCTGAACAAATACACGAAGAGCCGTGTTATTATCCAGCATACTTTTAAAATACGACGCTGAGATCATACTTCATGAGGGCCGCATGTCAACCACGTTTTAAAAAGTAAAATATTTTGACTTGGTTTAAACATAGTGGGCTGAAACAGACAGAGAGGAAGTCCTCAAAGGTTCTCGCTTAGTCGGAAATGTGCTAAAAATACGTTTAAGGCAATTTCGCAAAGGAGCCGATGTGAAAGTGGCTACTAGAGCAGTGTGACATCCACTTTTCAATATAGTTTCTAAACATGTTGAGCATATAGGTATCGGTACGATATATCGCCCGCAGAGTGTTGAAAACCGACGACGATATAACGGAAATATCGCTTACAGCCTATAGACATCACAAATTTCGGTCATAATGAAATCGCAAAGATCGCCAACATTTCATATCGCCCATATCGTTAATTGCTAATATCGCTATATGCGACATGTTGATCTGAACTGTTGGACCATATGGGAGTTGGTATATTTCATAAGTACTGTTTCGTGATCGATGTATCGCAGTATCGCAGAGCCGTAGCGGCGACGGCGATAGTAAGCAGTGGGAGACGCGCCATGGTCATGCTGCAGCTCTCTACAGCGAGTTTTCTTTTCTAACCTACTCTAAAACTAAGTGTTATATATTAGTCCGCGGTAGGAACGGGATTATTGCGTCTCAGGGCTAACCCCTTACGCTTACAAGGGAAGGAAAAACATGCAAGGAGACGTGCATCGCGGCAAAGAGGGATTGGGTTTCCCATGGCCGAGTTTGGCAATGAAAAACCTCCCTAACAAAAACCGGCACAGACACCGTAAAAACCTTTTCGACAGGAAAGAATTAAAAATTGTTACATGCATTATGAGAAAATGCTACAGGAGAAAGATAGGTGGGTACCATGCTCTTTATTATTGGAAGAGGAGAAACTAGTAGAGAGGTGGCGGGGTCTACAGCGAGCTCTGAGTCCTCCGACCCTGCAGGAAGTGTACTAGAGGGTGACACTACCTCCCTCCCTACCACCCAGTCCAGTCTACTACATGCCTAACATCACGTCATGTGAATACTTCATTTTAAATTAAAATAAGTGGTACGAAGTTACTCTGGATTGTCACTAATTTACCACAAATGACTGTACTAATTAAAAGAGCGAGAGGTAAAAGTGTTACAGACTACTGTCAAGTAAAAAAAATCGGGGTCTGACTGTGTAGAAGACACGTCTGTGTGTGTTTTATACGTGAGTAGACTACACGTGCGTTTTATTTAGGCTGTGGGAATGAAACTAACGTAGCGAAATGGAAACTTTGTTTATAGGGCTTAAATAGACATATCAAGGCGAGATACTTTGTTCGGCGCCAACACAGGTGCGCGAGCACACCTGGATCGCTCGACACGCTGCTCGGAGGTGTCCGCCCAGAACTGCCGGCAGTCGCCGCGGACCCCCACCCGCACGTCACACACGCATGTGCGGCGCCAACTCGAGACTATGCTTGCGTCGCGGTCCAATCCCCGCTCCATCCACAACACATTTATTTCAATCGTGTTTTTATTCGCGAAGTCGTAGTGTCGGAATGGATAACCCTGCAAGCGTTACATCGCCGTTTTCGTTCTGCTAACCCGTGTGTCGGTCTGATTTTGAAGACGTATTCGCGTCAGAACTTTTACTCGCCATTTCAAAGTGGCTCTGCCAAGTCTTCCTCGGCCCTGAACTCATCTTCTGAAGAAAATGTTTTGTCAACTGCTGAATTCTTATTATAGCCATTGTCACGGTCACTGCTATCGACTCTAAATGGAAATATTGTTTACTATACGGGGAAGAATTGAATTATTTTTACGGTAGTGTTACTCTATTTTACGCGTGGTTATAAAACCCTTCCCATTCTTGTTAAGTGACGGACAGAATAGCAGGCTTCATAAATCCTGCGGGCGTTGCAAGTGACGATTCGCCAGTCAAGCTTCTTCCTCCAACTAGTCCACATGTGCGAATCGTGTCGGACGATGCCGCTGATTGGCGAGTTTTCTCGGGGATCACCTGTTTCTCCCGCTCTTGCATTCCGGCGCTGCTCTATACTCACCTCACTTCACCCTCATCGGCCGTGAAGACCTCGCTGTTAAGAGCCGCCCAAATCTATTTTTTCTCAAGCGAACGAATCCGTTCACAGGTCATACAAGTATGGAGGGTAATCCAAGAACTTTATGACTGTAAGCTCCTAGTTTTCTGGAACACTTGTTGGGGGTATTTTTTTTTTTTCATTTACACAAATTTGTACAAGTCAATGTTAAGCACGTAAGTTCTAAATGCATGTTATATCGTGCTTCAAAAATTATTTAGTAGGCCGTTTATCTAATTGAATGGAATGGCACGGTGTAAAACAGATTTTTATAGCAAGTTCGGAATCAGTGAACCACCGAAATGTAGTTTAGGCGGTTAGTTTGAGAACGCGAACCCCTGCTGACTTCCGGCAGCGTTCACGATCTACGTGTTAGTAGTGAAACAATCCCTGCTCCATGTACGTCCCAGAATAAGTATTTTCTCCATATCTATGTTTGCATGCATGGCAAATTGTTTATGGTGCTGTGAACACTAAGAAAATACTAGGTAGCGGTTACTCTAGCTTTGGTCCAACAAAACTGTTCAGCGACCAATTTCATAAATGTGCTAAATTTTCACACTACAATATTTGCTCTCTACCAGTATTTTTGCTTAGAATTTCACGCTAACTACTTAAAAACCGTGTTTTTCGATAGTATTTAGAAGTGGTAAGTTAAGGGAGATCAATCCAATCCTTGTTAAATATATACATTTTTCACCATAAATTCAATTTAAAAATACGTAACACTTTTCTTATGATAAAGCATAAATAAGGTTTATTAAATTATTACTACGTTTATTAATTTTTACAAGTGACTGCTGGCAACAGATAAGAAATTTTTTCTTGCGGCGGTTACAGAAATGATATTAGCAGCAGTAGCCTAGCAAAACGGATTTTTTTTTTTAAAATAAAACGTGCGAACCATGTAATTGTATAAAATGCCACGTGGCGAGTTGCTGGTTGCGCCAAATAAATAGATTTAAAATAGTAAATAAATAAGAATGTTTTGCTAGCATCTGTGAACACGTTCTACGGCTGCTGAAGGCGAATTTCTCTTCTCCGTAACATAAGCCGTTTCTCTACTGTTCTTCAGTTCCCCGAGCTGCATTCGACAAGCGATGAACTGACGTCATACCGTACATTCCATTCTGAAGGTGTCGAAGAGAACGAATGACGCTTCGGTGGGGAATCATGACAGCGGTCGTCCAGATTACTGGTCCAGTGAAATACAGCCACACCGCGCCGTTATTTCATTAAACGCTGTTCGCGGTAAGCTGAGCACTTTTGGAAGCCTTCCTTAAGATCTACTCGTATGCATACGTTGTATTCTTCCGCCGTTGGTATGCAAATTAAACATTGTCGTCGCTGGTGGGGCCGCAGTGGCGCAGCGTCTAGAATGCTCGCCTCCCACCAAAGCGAACCGTGATCGATTCCCGGCGGGGTCGCTCCCGGATCTCCGCACATGGGAATCGTGCCGGGCGACGCCGCTGGTCGGCGGGTTTCCCCCGCCCTTGCACACCGGCGCTGCTCCATACTCACCTCGCTTCACCCTCATTCGCGCTCAAGACCTCGATGTTAAGAACCGCCCAAACTTCCCGACTCGCCTCGCTCCTGTTGGCAACAAGATCTCGACTGTCCGCGGTACGAAGCAGATGTAGTTCATTCGTTGTTACTTCCAACTTTTCTTAAGCCCTGATAAAGTTCTACTTCCACGATATTCGTCCGCCTCATGCAAACAAAACTTGATTAAGTCTATAAAACTACACCAGAGGACAGCGTACCGCATTCGTGCGCACTCCGTATAATACAATTTTGCAGAAGAACTATTTCTTACTAGGCATTACCAACACGCCTATTTTCTCCCCGTTTTTAATTCATATTAGTCACAAAGGAAATGTTATAATTTTTAGATAAAATATAAGTATAAGTTAAACGTAACCAAAAATAAGGTACCGTACTTTAATGTTAGCAGAAGTATAAAACGCTTATGAAACACGCCATACTTAGTAAACAACCAAACACGTCATACATGGGGTTATTTTTATAAAATTGGGTTCAGAGGGTGTGAACAAACAGCGAATAGACTTGCCCGGTGTTCCTCGTCTGCAGTTCTGTCGCCCAGTGACGCGGCGTGGCGCAGCGGTTAACTTCCGGACTCGCATTCGGGAGGGCTGGGGTTCG